>JASAON010001564.1:0-58067 GCA_030849065.1 Jaenimonas drosophilae
TGATGTGGCGTAGCTCAGCAAGGAGCTTGACTTGGCCTTGCGTTGCAACACCTGACGTGTGTTGCTGGCCAAGGATGGGAAGACGTGCATCAGCATGGCATCGACGAGAGGTACATCACCAGGCTCCCCGCGGAGTTGTTGCAGCCCGTGGAGATCCATCAGCATGCGCGCCGCTGATGCAGTTGTGGTGCCGCTCGCCAACGTCATGTTCTCCGTCACGTGTGCCAGCATGGCGGTGCGTGTGGTGGAGGCGGCACGCATCATCGCCTCCTCCAGTGCTCGCAGCGCAGCATGAAGCTCATCTTCCTCCACCAAGGAACGCACAGAGGTTCTCGAGAGGAGCAACGTTGCTGTGGCGAGACGCTGAAGTGTGGCGAGTGTGCGGAGCCACAGCGCCACATTGTCGGAGGAGAGGAGCGCATCATCCAACTCCACGTGTGGCAGTACATCGGCCGCCATGGAGATGGTTCGTACGCACAGTGGCACCACACGTGATGAAGCGTGCGCAGGAATCCATCGCATCGATGCCGCCACTGGAGTTGGTGCCTTCACCATCAACGCTGACGTTGATGGTGATGATGATGATGACGTTGTTGTTGTTGTTGTCGGTGATGCGCCACCCAGTACTGAAAGAAGAAGATCATCATCTTCATCTTCCTCGCGATGTTTCTTCTCCGTGTGTTGTGCTGTTGTGCCTTGTCGAGCTCGCCACGATCTCGATGGCAGTGAGACGGCAAATCGAGGTGATGAGGCGTTGATGGAGCCTCCATTGACGTAGTGTTGCAACGCACCCAAGGACAGACGTGCAAGACTATTCAGCTCATGAAGCACAGATTTTGATGATGATGATGATGATGATGTTGTTGTTGTGGAGTTTGCTTGAAGATAGGGTGCCCACACCTCCTCTTCCAGCATCAGCGACCACAACCGTGCTGACAGCAACGGTCGTGCGATGATGGAGGAATCCAGAAGATGAAGATCATCCTGAATAGCACGAAGCTCATCCTTCACCTCTTCATTGTGGCGTTGTTCCTGCAACAATGTACGTCGATGTTGTACGTGTTGGCGTTTGCGTTGAAACATCTCGATTCGGGCGTTTTCCAGCACCGCCACACTCGAGATGAGTTGGCGTACGCGGCTCCACGGAGCTACATGACGTGTTGCGTCGTTGTGGCCGTCAAACACATGCATTAATGCATCTTGTGCGGATGGAGATGATGATGATGATGTTGTTGGTGGTGTTGTTTCTCCACAGCGAGGGAGGCTCCGCTCCACCAGAGATAGTGCAATGGGTGCCTCACGAAAGAGGAGCTTCTCCATCCATGGTGCATCAATCTTCTTCACGCTGTGCTGCCGACGAACACGTTGCGCCAAGGCCCGCACTGACGTCAACCTCCGCGCCGCGAGCATCCACTACATAAAAAAAAAAAAATAGTTGAAGATACATGAAGAAGAAGCAGCAGTAGCATGAACAGTAATCAGCACACTTCATCATCCACGGACTTGCAGCGTGTGCCACGTCAGTCATGAGCGTTTTTCCTCTTCTTTTCATCAGTTCGGTGCCTCGATGCACATCTGCCACACGTGTTGTGCCCTTGATCTCCACGAACAGCAACACAGGTGCGCATCAAACGGTGCAGTGATGATGAAGGCTTGTCAATGTAGAGCAAAGAAAAAAAAAACAGAAAGGAAAGAAGATAGCCAAACAAGAACATGTACGTATACCGGTGATGCCCACGTTAACAGCCAACGAGGGTTTGCGTGCGCGGATGAAGAAAAGTACGATGGCCGAAACTTTTTCTATAAAAAGTGTGGATAGAGGCCAACGGTGATGATGATGATGATGATAATGATGATGGTAGCAGGAGAGACACACCAGCACGCGCCCCACACACACAGACACACATCATGTAGCACGCGCGCATGAGGATGATGATGTCCTTGATGTGTGATGCGTGTCTCCCTGTATGTGACATACTCCGAGGAAAGACATAAAGATGGAGTGGAGATCACACAACAACAATCATACAACAACAACAACAACAAGCATAAAAAGAAAAAAAAGAGGAAAAAGGAGAGAAGGTCGGCATCTTCGCACACGGGCCCTTTGGCCGCAGGTGGTGTAGCTCCTCCTACGTGAGTCACGTTGGCGGCCAACAGGGCCGTCAACGCAAGACTCAGTGGCGAATCGTACACGCACGCCACGAAAACAAATCGGCGAACATAAAAAAAGAACAAAAAAAAAGTGAAGAAGAATCAATACGGAGATGATGAACGCGCTGGCATCCACTCCATGTTTGGCGGGGGAGAGAGGGAGAAGGAGGGCAGAACTCCATGCGTGGTTGGTGGCGAAGACGGCACCAACGCAACGCTTTCTTCACAACAACAATTCATCTCTTGTGTATGTGTGAGTGTTTTTTTTCGTGGCGAGAGCGAAAGAGATGACGATGTACAAGTACATGCATACATCAACATCATCACCTCATCATCAACACATATCACGTCCTGAAGAGGTGTGTGGGGGAAAAATCGGAGTTATGGGAGAGAGAGTACGAGAACATCCAAGAAGCCGCGGAATGCACACGATGATTCTACAACACTTCTCAACACTCCACGTACGTGTGTTCGTGTGTTGGTTGCGTGCAAAAAAAAAAAACATCGTGCGCTTGACGGCAGACAATCCGAGATCGATCCCACAATCCTCCCAGACAGCAGGTGAAAAGAGTGAGGTGGAGGAGAGAGATGAGTGTGTTGCAACACAACCCCAGCAACGTTGATCTGCACCCAAAACAGAATCACAAACGAAAAAAAAAGAAACAAGATCAACTGCCTGTATATATACACAAACGAAGCATCGCCGATGGATGTACGGGGGGAGCTTGTGGTGATTGCTTAAGAGGCTTCTGCCGGAGGTGCAACACACATACGCACCGCGTACATCTCCACGCAGATTGCTGCTCAGTCCCTCTCCGCAGGGTCTTGAAGAGCGAGGATGCAAGGGAGAGAGAGCGTACAACAACAAACAGAAGATAAAAAAAAAGAAACGAAGATGCCGAAAAGGATTCCTCCTCTCCAACGTGTACGGCTTACGCATACTGAAACAGCCAAGAAACGCCAATCTTGGCAGGAGCATCAGCACAAGAAGATGCATGAATGATAAACCTCGAAGATGTACGACCTTCTTCTGCTATCCACATTCACACGAGCAACCTCGCGTTGCCATTTGATGATGAATACCAGGTGATGGCCACATGATGAGGATGAAGAAGTGAGTTCATCACGCATCATTGCCAGCAACATCCATCAACAAGAAGAAAAATATATAAGAAGCCCGCCGTGAAAGACGCACGCACTGCGCAGTCAGGCAATGGAGCAGTGACGTGCGTTGTGGGCATGACAGCAGATACATGCAATGCACAACAACAAACGTATTTGCCCAGGCGTAGTTTTTTTTTTGTGTGTGTGTGAGTGCTCATGCTTCTGCACGTACATCGGCACCGCCCAGGAGGGTTGGAGGACGTACGGCAACAAACCCAAGCAAACACATAAACATTGTGTCGTTGAGCGAGCAACGTCAGCCGTTAACGTGCGGGGATCAACACACACAAAAAAAAAGGAGCGGAAAAAAACGGGAAATCAAACAAAAAAAAATGAAGAAAGATAAGTGGTGAATGTTGTTGGTGGTAGCTGCTGCGTGGATCACAGCTACCATCACCCACATCGAACAACACACGTCAGTACTGACAACACATCCTGCCCGTGGTGCAGGATTGCATCAGCCATCTTCACGAGTACATGTAGATGGTTGATGCCCACAGCATCTCCACCGCATTTGGCATCTTGCCACAAGCCTGTGAGTTGTGCTTGGTTTTCTTCTTATTTTATGATGCCAACGCAGTGGAGTAGTGATTATATTGTTGCGCATGCTGGCACAACAAATGGTTGTTGTTTCAGCTGTGTGTGTGTGTATGAGAAGGATGGGATAAACACAGATATAGAGAAATGTTTTGCCGCTCGTTGGCCATCATCATGAACGGATTTTTTTTTGTGTGTGTTTGTGTTCCACCATCGTCGTTGTGGGTTCACGCGTGTCAAGACATCGCAGGAACAAAATGCTAAGAAAAGTGGTGAGATCATCATTGATAAATAACATCAAAAAAGAAAAAAAGAAAAGAAAAAACATCGAAGAATCAGCTGTTGGCGTAGTTGTTGCGCGCGGTTGCGATTCCTGTTTCTTTCATCCGCACAACGACCACATACTCAACAGCAATCGCGCAGAATGAGCGTATGTGGCGACGTTTCACACAATCATTGTGCATATAAACACGCGTACACAAGCCGTACACAGACACCAACCGTAGCACACCACTCCGATAAAGAACAAAGAAAATTGTGTGTTAATGAAAATGAAGAAGAAAAAAAGTGGATTCGTTCAGAAACAACGACGACGAAGAAGAATCAACAAAATCAGGAAAAAAAAACAACGAAGAAGAGAGGGGGAATGTGGTGGCTCGGGTAACAAGAAATGACACACATGCGTTGGTACCCCGCCAAAGTATGTCGGTGTAACAAACGCATGCGTTTGGTGTTGTGGTTGGGTTGCTCTTGTTGTCTCAATGTGTGTATATTCAGCACAGAATGATACTCGTGAGAGGGAGAATACGGAGCGCGGCAAAGAACATGGCGGTCCATGATCCTGTTTGCTTATCAACGTCTCTCCGGGTCAGGGGTGGTGGCCACACAAGCATGAAGAAGAGGTCGTACATAAACGAATACACGCAAGGTTGGTGTGATTGTTGCACCTCACTCTCTACACATCAAGTGCAGCACACGCACACACCCACGGATATATCAAGATGAAGAAGGATACTCCACACAAAATCTTCGCATAGCGCAAAGGCTCACAATGGAGATGGGCGTCCAGCATGAAACACAAGAAAAAAAAAATGGGGAAAACCGTGATCGATGCATAAATGTACGCGCACGCACATTCGTGCATCGTGGGGGTGAAAGGTGGGGCACTCCATCAGCCACAAGGCTGATGGTCTTAATGACAAAAAAAAAGTCCGAGATAAACACATAAAAACAGCTTTCTTCGTCATGAAGATACAAAACAGCGAACAAAAAGTACAAGAAAGAAGAGATGAACGAAGGCCAAGCACATCAGCTGTTCTGCAGGCTCACCTGCCAGGGCGTACCCACACACACAAAAGAGAAAGAAAGAGAAGAACAGCATCGTCATCGGCTCTCCGCCACACACATGGAGAG
The DNA here is from genome assembly GCA_030849065.1 of Jaenimonas drosophilae. Taxonomy (NCBI): domain Eukaryota; phylum Euglenozoa; class Kinetoplastea; order Trypanosomatida; family Trypanosomatidae; genus Jaenimonas; species Jaenimonas drosophilae. The sequence goes on from JASAON010001564.1 coordinate 5,269, forward strand.
ATCATCATGAGGAGCTTCCGCTCGCACATGGATTATTAGTTTAAACCAAAAGACGTTGAGAACACCGGGGGCATCTCTCATCACACAAATGGCAGACATGAGTGAATCTCACACACTCGCAACCGCCGAACCACCACAACAGAAGAAGAATGATCGTCGCACTGCATCACGAGGCACACCTGATGATGGAGCACATGCGATCTCCTTGACGTTGTTGTGTGATTCCGTTCGTGAGGGAGTTAAGGAACATTGCGGGGCATCGTCAAATATCTTGTGGCATATGAAAAAAAAAAAAAAAAAGTTGGTTGCACGAATGAATCAACGTGGATGGCTCCCGCCCAAACACGTACAGAAGAGATGATTGGGCAACGTGAATCCTCACCACCGCCGAGCATCATCACCGCTGCATGCGTGTATCAATCATCTTCGTAGTCAAGATCAACACCAGTGATGTCTGCGCACAACAAACAAGAAGTGTTTCTCATCATAAAGTTGTGCAGCGTACATGTGTGGCGTGCATCACTACGAGTGAAGACGGCGCAGAGAGCGATCACCATCCACGCACAAGTTTTTGTTCTGATTCTTTTTTTTTAGATCATATTCATCGGTCGCTTGTTGAAGAAAAGGAGCACAGTGGGAGGGCCGGATGGTGAGATAGATGCGGCCATCCTCGTCAAGCCGGCACGATGGGTCCAGGATCCTACACGGACCCTCAGCTGCACACACATGAGGCGCCACGAGTGAGATCGAGAAATGCGCAAATTGTTGCGTAGTTTTTTTTTCCTGTGATGATGTTGTCATGATAGAGCGGGCGCGTGTAGGTGTGTGTGTGTGCGGTATCTTCCATCAGCAGGAGAGAAGAGCCAACATACAGCACGTGGTGGTGTTGTTGTTGGGCTGCTTCGGTTTTTTTTTTTGAGGCTTCGCCGTCGTTGATTGCTCGGTGCAGCATCTCACCGCGAATGTCAGGTTCAGTCAAAAAAAAAAAAAAGACTCAACAGCGTTGCGTGCAAGAGCGAGAGAGATGTACGCGGCAACCATCATCCAGAAGCAAAATAATTATCAGAGAGGTGGAGCAAAACACACAGAAAAAAAAATGGGATGTCGGCGCCAAAAAAAACAAGAAGAGAACAACAACATCAAGAAGAGAAAAAAAAAAGCCCCATCGCTGCATCACAACCGATTCGTATACGCTATCGTTGTTGGATGTTTGTATGTGTGCGGAGATGGATCGTGAAGGGTAGATCTCTTGCCGCCACGCTGGCAGTTAGCCATGCATGGCACAACCGTACATGGCACGGAGATACACACATGACTACTAACTCATACAAACAATCGGAAACAACCAAAAAAAAACAGAAAACAACCAACAAAAGAAGATGGAAACGAACCAAAAACAACGCAAAAATAACGACGGCGAAATAGTAGTCGTGGCGCAGACAACGAATCCGGTGAGCCGGCCTCCGTGTTGTATGAGGAAGGCGTTCTACACCTCACACAGGAAAAAAAACAACAACAAACATGAAGGAGGAGGAACGCGAAACAGAACATGATGTGCGTGGAGTACGCACGAGGACCCTCCAACATGACGCACTCATCCACGTGCCACAAGACACATAAAGAAAGATGTTCGTCTGAAGTGTTGTGTGCGTGCACGGAGGCTCATCCAGAGCCATGAGAGCGTGGTAAGAAAGGACACAAGAAAACAACAACATGGCAAAGATGTTGTTGTTTTCTTGCTTTGATTCGCTGGTGCAGCATCACACAAATATGTTTACGTGTTATTCCACGAAAAACAAATAAAACAATCGCTTGTTTGAGTTCGTGTGTTCGTGTTTTTTTTTTCCGTCTACCGTGGCGGTGATGATGATGTTGTTCTGCATATTCATACAAAAAGAAGAGAAAAAAAAAGTGCGACATCATGCGTTTGCCGTCGTTCTCCCCTCACCTCTCCAACCCACCACCATCACCAGTGAGGGAGCGGTGGATGAAGAGGTTGTTGGGGCAACCAAAGAGTTGTCATTGTACTGCAGCAACATCACAAACAGAACAGGGGGAGGAGGAGGAGGACGAACCAGAAGAGAGCAAACAAGAAGAGAAGAAGAAAGATCATCAGAATCTTGTTTCCTATCCTCCCACGTGCACGTGTGTATCTCAAGTCATCCAAATCGCAAATAATATCACGTTGAGAAGGAGCAACTCACCAGGTACTCGGAAGGGAGAAGCAAATAACAGCAACAGCAACAAAAAAACAAAATACAGAACAAAAAAAGAAAAAGAAACGCCTGAACATCATATATATATCGTAATACAAGTAAGAAGATAGGTAGGGGGGAGGGGCTCTACTCCATTCATAGAAATGAAGGCTTTAGCCGGAGCATGAGGTGTGTTCGTGTGTGCCTTGTTGTTGTTGTTGCGTTGAATACATCAAGAAAAAAACTGTTCTCTCGCATGTCATTCGTTTGGTCGTGAGGCCAGCAGAATGAAAACCCTCCGATAATGAAACGAAAAAAAGCACACATAACAACAAAAAAACAGAAAAAAAAAACGCAGATGAACGAAGACCGCGGAGAGAGGTCCCTCCGCATTCGCTTCGTCATGGTGGCAGCGATTCAACATGATGCTTCTTTTTTTTTCTGTTATTTTTTGTTTGAATCAGAAAGAGGGTATGATTGCGTACACGGTGTGTGTGTTTCGTGCGCCTATCGAGCCCCTCACCACACGCTGCTGTCGCGGTGATGATGCTCTCGTCGCAACACGTCTAGGCGTTCTGATCCTCCACGCACCCACAGTGTGGGATTCAGGGACGGTGATGGCACACAAAACACAAAAGCACAATGTTATACGCAGCATGGAAATTTTTTTTTTACAAAAGAGGAAAGAGAACATAGCAGCACAAAAGTTTTCATGTGTATGGAGCGGATTCTCGCAATCCCTCCACACGCCCTCCCCCGAACGCGTTTGCGTGGGGAGACGGGTATGTCTGAGGTAAGAAATGAGGAGTTGCTGGTGTACGCACACACACAAACTCCTTCGTACTCAGAGTGGGTATGAATGGATGCACGAGAGCCGTTCATCATCGTTTGTCCTGGCTCACAAAAAAAAAAGGTAGCGAAATAAAAAGAAAACAATCAAAGCGATCGCGCATCATTTTTTTTGTTGTTTAGCCTCAACCTCTTCTTACTTCATGTGTTCTTAGAGAAAACCGGCATTTGTGCTTGTGGTGTGGCTCGCGCGCACACGCACACATGTACGGAAACCGGAGAGGTGTGGTTGGTGCTCCATCTCTCTCTCTGGAGCGTGAGGCATCACAACGTAAGAAAAAAGAAAAATAAAGGATCCGTGAATGAAAAGAGTGGGAGGGTGAACGAACACGTAAGCTACCTTCGTCCTTCATTTTTTTTTTTGGCTTAAGGTTTGTGTTCGTGGAGAGCGGTGGTGTCTGTAGTCTGGTGGGGGGAGGTAGGGGGCGTATCTTGTGATGCGCAATGCGCAGGTGTATGTTGTGTGAGGTACGAGCGAAGGACAAGCTTGGATAGCCGTCCAACAAGCACGCCCCGCACACAACGGCACACGCATCACTCTCAACGCCACCACCAAGGAGGTGTGTTCTCCACCGCGCACAACATATAGTACGCACAAGAAAGAAAGCAAGCCATAAACAGCGGCGTGAAAAAGCAGAGGCAGAAGCCCACTTCGGAACATGGTGCCTCACACAAGTCGCATGGACACCATCTCATTGTTTTACAAGATGTGACGCAGCGCTTTCACCATCAATGAAAAGAGGGTGTCGGGGCAACATCATCAAGATGAGCGCACATGTGATACACACGCACATCATGTGTAAGAGGGATTGTTCGTCACTGAACTTCTGCCATGCACGCAAAAAGAGAGAAAAAAAAACAAAGAAAATCTTCTTCAGTTTCATTACGCAAACAGAGTTTGGGGCAGGTGCGTGTACCCCCACTCCATCTCTAAGTACGGATAGGAGGGGTGGACCTCCACAGAAGGTGAGCGGCGAGTGAGAGATTCCGCACAACACGTGAAGAGAAAACAGGTGGTAAGAAGTATGCGATCAAGAAGGAGTGGGAGGGAGAGGCTCCAACAAGCCCCCACAGCATCTCGCACGGAGCTGGCAGGTAGGCAGAGCGCCGTTCCTCCCGACCCACTCCCACACACGAAGAGAAAAAAAAAACAAAGAAGAGAGAGAGGTGTAGGGGTGTGTGGCAGGAAAACCAAAGAAAGCCGCTGAAGGCGCTGCTGCGGCTTCCCTCCTCCCCGCGCGGAGAGAAGGGCGTATGTTGCGGCGCATCACACAGCACAGATATAGTTCGTGGCATAAAGATGGATGGGGCGTGCAGGAGAACACCAACACCAGCCCTGCACACACGCACAGAACACAGGCACATGCACAATGCTGGCATACATGTACTCCTTGCCAACATCAACTCGCCCACTGCACCGTACACATGTGCGTGAGTGTGTGTGTGTCTGTGAATGTGTGCGCATGAGAGGATGGCGTGTGGTGGTGTTGTACGCATCAGAACCCTCTCACCATCTCTAGTATTGCCTCTTATGCACACATTGGAGATGGCAGTGAGGAGCCGTCCACGATTGCTGAAGCAGCGTTTGGCGCATGAAGTAGCCCAACATTCAGAAAAGGAAAAAACATGACGAGAAATGAACGACGGAGAGGGAGAGGAGGGATCCAAGGTAACACAACAACAACAAAAAAGGAAAAAAAAGATAAAAACCGTGATGAAGCTGCGACACGTTCATCCACCATGGAGAACGAGTGCTGCTGTGTATCTGCGTTGGTGTGTGTGTGTGTGAGATAGAGAGAGAGAGAGAGAGAGTCATGCACAGAGGCACACTCACTGCGGAAGATAGCCAACGTTGTAGGGATAGCCCGGAGGCAGCTGCGCGGGTGCCTGAACGAACATTTGTGTGGGGGCGTAGGTGGGCTGAGGCACCATGGGTGGTGCTGCGGATGAAACGGTGCCGTTGACGTACGTCGGCACGTACTGCATACCGTTGGTGGCGGTGAGGAGCTGCAAGGGCATGGAGGGCTGCTGCGGTGCGGTGAAGGCCACGTTTGGTGTGTTTCCAGCTTGAGCTCCCGGTGGGAGGAAGATGCACATGTTGTTTAGGGAAGCGGTGGTGTTCGGGGCATAGGCGATGTTTTGTGGCAAGATGGTGGGCTGTGGGGGAGTTTGAACCAGAGTGTAGGAAGGCTGCTGCATCATGGGCTGTACGTAGGTCATTTGGCCACTTGCAGCATCGGCGTGGTAGGTGGCGTGGGTGCTTCCCGGGATGTACGTGATGGGGGCACCGGTGAAGCGCACGCCCTGCGTTGTCTGAGGGGCCGCGTACATGGTCATGGGTGATGGATTGGCACCCGTTCCGCTAAAGTTGGAGGCAGCGGAGCTCTGCATATCATCCATCATGGAGTTGGCCATGAGGTGCTGCATCATGAAGACGGATTTTCCCTCCGCCATGGAGCGGGTGGGCTGGGGGGTCACCCCAAAGGGCGGGGGATAATCGCGCACGCTATTCAGCAACTCCATCAAGGATGCGTTCATGGAAGGCTCGAGGAGGTGGCCGGTGATGTGGAGCTGATCGCGACGGTCCGTCAGACGGAACTCAACACGGTCGGTGCGGAGTGGGCCCGTGAGAACATCCCCGAGGAGGGTGTAGTCCAGCTGCCCCCACTGCGGATCCACGGCGTGCTCCTGAATGTAGAGGGTGATGCTGCGAAAATCCACTTGGTACTCCACCTCCTCCACCGTGAAGCGGCACTCGAGCCCGCGCTCGGCAATCAGGCGCTGCACAAGTGGGAGCATCTCACGATCACGCCAGCGTGCGTAGTACATCTTCTTCTTATCCTTGTTGACGCCACGGCGGAGAACACGGGGGAAGCGCAGCATCTGGAAATCCGTTGGCATGCCGGAGCGGGAGGTGAGATTGAAGAGGGGAGAACCTTGCTGCAATTCAGCCACACAGCGCTCCTCAATCCACTCGAGTGTACGTCCACCCGCCGGCTCGCTTTCCTCGGGTGCCAAGCGCGCATACTCAATCACCTGCTCCGATACATCCTTCACCACCACACCCGCGGCCTCACCGTGGTGGCACTCACACAAGACCAACCCGCCCACCGCAATATCCGCGCGGAGGCAGGTGGCTGGCACGTAGTACACGCCAAAAAGGCGGTGAAAACGAACGAGAACAAAGGCCATGGGTGTGCGCTCCACGGTGATGCCCGGCAGCTGTGCGGAGGTCATTTCCCCCGTGACGGGGGTGGCGGTGGTGAGGGGGAGCACCACCTGGCTCAGCGAATGGGGCGGGGGGAAGCCTTCGTGGTGCTCGCTCATCATCTCGCAGGAGAGGCTGCCGCCGAAATCGCCTAGTGGGGAGGACGCACTCGGGATGGTCGTGGAGGTTGTGGCGTTGTTGAAGGCAAAATTCTCTGGCACATTCTCAGGGGAGAGAACCATGTGGGTCTCGGGGAGATCAATGGTGATGGAGCCCGGGGTGAGGGTCTTGGTGGGCTGATCATTGGTGCTGAGGAACTCCATGGGCGCGGCGGAGAGGGGCGAGCAGGTCTCGTCGTTCATCATCTGCAACTCCGTCACGGGGTTGGTGACGGTTTCCATCTCCATGACAACAGACATGGTCAACGAACAACGGGTGAGAAGTGTGTTGTTGTTGTTGTTGTTGTGTTCTTGATCTTCGTAGATTCTGGGAGGCACTACTACTCACACAATGGGAACAGGTCAGGGAGAATGCGTTCGTGAGCGAACTGGGCCTTGTGTAGAAGATGGCGTGAAAGTCTGTGTGGGTGAAACAATCCGCCAGGATGGTGCTGAAAGAAGCGAGCAGTGATTTTGATGGCCGTCTGAAAGTGATCCACACACACACACACACGCACAGATACACGGTCGGGTAAGAAGGATGGTAAGAAATGCGCTGATTGGTCTGACCGAGCTCTTCGTTCAACACGATCCAAAAAGCTTGCCCGTCAAAGGTTGGGAAACGATGTTAGCGTGAAGGTGCTGAAGATGGCTTGCTGAAGTTGGTGTGTGAGTGCGTCACGACTCGTTGAGCAGCAGGAGCAGAGAAGAACGGCCACACAGATCCACGGAGAAGTAAGGAAGACCGATGCTGTGATGTGGATCGGCGCAGTGGTCGGAGCTTGTTGGTGATTCCTGAAGATGTCGCCTGCGTCTGTCTGGATACCCTACACACACAAAAAAAAAAGAAGGGAAAGTTGGATGTACCGCCGTTGTTGTGAGAATGAAGCTTCACAGGTTGATCGGATGTCCATGCACATCGTGCAAAACGAAGAATACGTCATGATGATGTAGCAGCGTGGCAAAAAGATAAGAAGCAGCAGCGATGGATGGAGCCGAGAAGAGCCCTCACGGCGGCCCATCATCAGTGTGCTTAGGTAGCAGTGGGGCACATAAGGTTGTGAAGGCTGTGTTGCGTGCAACTTACCCGCCACATGTGCATGGCAGACGGCTGCAATTCACGAAGGAGCCTGTGGCGCTGCTGTTGTAAACGGGCAATGTGAGCCTCATGCTCCATCCCAGCTAAAGCCTCCTTGGTCAGCTGAGTGAGGCTCTCTTCGAGGCCCATCCACCACCACGCCGCCGTGGATTGGGGGTCGTACACCGTCATGAGATCCAGCAGCTTCAGCACATGGAGAGGGAGGTTCTGGCACCATATGTACTCCATCTGTTCTCTGTGAAGATGCTTCGTCACGAGCTGTATGGCGGTGTGAAGGCGCTGGAGCCGCCGATCCGCCTCCCCTACACGTCCCGCCGCCGCTTCCAGTGAGTGGCGTAGTTGCCGTTCCGTGGCTCGGAAGGAACAGGCCAAGCTGCTGCGACTCCACACAACACGTGCGGCACGTGAGTGTGGGTCGTCATCTCCATCCCCTTCAGTGGGGGCCTCCGAGGAGAGTGCAGTGATCCACGCACGTGCTGCTGCATCTGGATAAGGAAGATCCTCCTCGATGCACGTGGAAGACGTTGATGAAGTATGTAATGAAGATTTATGATCAGTGGGCGTGCATCTGGCTGCTGCATGAGCGGTGGTGAGACGTTGGAGCGCCTCCATGGCTTCTCCAGCAGCGGCAACCGCGCAGGTCAAGGCGGTCTGTGCCTCGGTGGAGGTTGTCTGTGCGTGATGAGCGGCTTGCACGTGAAACACAGCACTCAGCATATCACTGGTAGTGTGTGCCATGGGCCTCAATTAACTACCAACAACAAACAACAGTGGAGGATGATGGTTGCATGATTGGTGTACGAGTATCTCCTCGTGTTTTTGGTTGCAGATGCATGTGCCACTTATGAAGTGCATTGTTGGGGGGGGGGGAGTGACGGCCCCCTCCGTATGGATGGAACTCCAGCTCAAGCAGCACAGTGAATGAGTTGCAGAATCACACCCTCGAACAAGGAAACAAACAGGAAGCACAGAAAAAAAAAACATCAACGAAAATCATGGGGAAAGCAGGGCGAAGGGAGAGGTTATGTCGCGTGTGGGGTGACGTGGTTGCGATTAGAATCATTTACACCACGCACACGCACACACGCACACATACAGTATTGTTCTCCGAGAACCGCAACGAATGATAATGGCTGTACAATGACCAAGAGACAGCAGGAACACACCCCAAATATCATCTCGTCACACGCACACATTCGGCCCACAATTTGTTGCTCAAATATTGCTAGTGGAGGGACCTCACATGGTACATCCCTCCACTCATCCTATCACTCACACCACACAGAATCTTAAGGATGTGATGGCTACGCGTGTTTCAGCGGTACATCACACAGCATCTTGTCGTAGTTGGCGTACATATCCACACAGTTGTAGAAGTGCGTGAGCGCAGCCCCCAAAACACAGAGATGCCACAACTGATGGCTGGATAAGAACACATCAAATTTTCCAGGAGCAAAGATCTCTGGCAGCTTGAAGGCGTAGATGAAGACGCCGAAACCGTAGAGGAACATCATCGTGAGTAGCCCACGCACATAAGGCATCCCCATATCCTCTGGGAGGAAGAAGGTCATATGCACAATGGGAAAGAGGCCGGAGCCAACCATGCACACATAGAATAAGATCTTCTTGCTGGCAAAGGCAACACTGGTCCAGTGGCGGAAGAAGGGGCCCAACATGCCAATAACCCCAAAGGTACTAATCATCATGAGGTACACATCACGCCAAAAGGGTTCACACGCAAAGACATAGAAGCAAAAGGGCAGGAAGGAGCCCACGGTGAGGACGGTGATGCCAAAGTAGTCCAACGCGTGTGCCCAGCTGTAGAACCGCTCACTAATGTGCGCAATGAAGAGGTGGAAGAAGGCACTGCACAACATGCACATGAGGCAGCCGAAGGAGTAGAAGCCAAAGATCAGGAGCGGCCAGGCGGTACGTTGGCCCTCCACAAAGACCTTCCGACGGCCAAGGCCATCGGCTGTTGGCACTTCAGCCATCACGTTGCCCGCCATGTACTGCGGGACGAGATGTCGCGAGAAGAGCAGGAAGATGGCCACCACAAAGACCATGAATCCCATCAAGTGCGTCCAGACGTTGAATGTTTCGTTGTGCAAACGAAAAATGCTGTGCAGGCAGAGCTTCGTGGGGTAGTAGGCCCGGTAGGCGGCAAGGATGTAGGGGTTGTCTCGGAGATAGTGAGGAACGTCTTCGAGGCGGTAGAGCGGCAGGGTGGGGTCATTGTTGTACGGCCGGCAATCACGACGTGAAGGGCTGTGAATCAGCTCATCTTGTGTACGCGAGTCCAGCTCATGCTCCACTGGCTTGTCCGTGGACGCCGTCTTGGATGTGCTCACCACCAGCGGCTCGCTCTCAACCTTCTTGCGTGATTTGTTTGACTTGCCCACCATTTTAAATATCTGAAGTGCGTTGCAAAGAGCAAAGATAAAGGATTGTGCCTACACGACTACTACCTTTACCACACCGAACAAAAAGAAAGAAAGAAAAAGATGTTTGGGGCATCATCAACCAGAGTGAATGCACCGGGAGAGTGTGTGTGTGTGCCTCTTATGCACAACAAAACAATGGGGTGTGTTTGAGCAGTGGAGACGATGACGATGTACGTCACAGAGACACTTAATCCTCCGTGCAACATGAGAGGAGGGCTGGAGTCAGTTGATGATCCATCGAATTCACCCATCACTATGCAGTATTAGAGCACAAGCGGCGCACACGAGGAGAACCAAACACCAAAACAAAAACAGCTCACGTATCATCCAGATCCATCTGGATGGATGTCATCAAAGCCAACTACAACGGATGATGCACCCTTTCATCCATGATCAAGGGTCCGGCCATTGCATCAGCACACTCCATCACTTACAGACCAAAGCTGGTACATGCTGACGCAGTTACAAAAGTGCACGAGTGCCGCACACAGAACACACACATGCCATATTTGATGGCTAGAGAGCAACGTATCGAACATACCCGGGAAGGCGGATTCAGGCAGCTGCGTCGCGTAGAAGAAGAGCCCGAGCAGGTAGAGCACCGCCATCCACACAATACCAACGACGATACTCGTGGTGGAGTGAAGAATGGGCATGAGCAGCAGGACGTGCACTGCAGGTGCTACCCCCACAATCGCCATGCCTACAAAGACGGTTGCCCGCACCCAAACGAGCTCGTGAAATGCATGGGTCCACGGACCAATGAGGCCCGCGAGGGTGAGGCAGCCCAGTGCGCTGAAGTACATGGCTCGCAGTGTTGGCCAACACTGCAGCATCACGTAGAGTGGCGGCATGTAGCTCACCACGATCAAGACCGTGATGCCTAGAAAATCTAGCCTGCCCATGGTCGTCATGACGGAATGGCTGCAGTGGCCCGTGAAGAGGTGGTACATGGTACTCAGCAACATGCACACCATGCATCCACCACAAAATATGCCATACACGGGTCGCGAAAGGGCCAAGCCAGGTGCCGATATGTGCTGGTTCAGTGCCGTCGTGAAGATGAAGGCGGTGAGTATCATGAAGGTGAAGAAGCCCAGGAGGTGGGTGAAAATGTTGATGGACTCGTTGTGCCATCCAAAAAGGCTCTTCAAGGTCATGGAGGTGGTGTAATAGGCACGATAGCCTGAGTGAATGAAGGGGTTGTAGCGCTGTTGAGGAGGAAGTTGGTCAAAGGTGGTGAGGGGGAGGGAGGCGTGGCGGCCCAGGTAAAGGAGGTTCCACTGATGATGATGCACAGCAGCCGTACGTGGGCCACAGCATTCGGAGATGCTCTCCAGAGTGGGGCTCACTACCCCGTTGGGAGGCCTTCCCGTTGGGTGGTCCATGGCAATCGCGCAATGTGGGAGCTCTGCATCCACATCACTTGACTCAATGCGGAGGTCCTCCAGCATCCATCGCATTGGTATGTTACGATGATGGTGGTGCAACCTTCACCGTGTGTGTACGAAAACAACCAGATGGATCGTTGGCTCGTCAACCTCCTTGGCAGCTTGTTGCCTAACGAGAGAAGAAAAAGATATTGAAATGATGAGGAGCCATGAACATTGGTGGAGCATGCGGATGTGTAGGCTGATTTGTCGCAGCAGCACACCAATACACAAATGTAGTTGTAGTTTTGTTTGCCCATCTTCGGCCCCCCAAAGACTCGGGCAAGGTTGGCGCACAACATCACTTACCCCATCACACAGAAAGACAACGACGAAAGAGGCAGCAGCAGAAGAAAGATGATGTTCGCGTATTCTTTTTTTGTTGTTGTTGTTGTGGTTGTATAGCGTTTTACATCAAAACAGGCTGAACAGAAGAAAAGAACAACGCTCTCATAAGAATGCCAGCATCGACGCATCCACACAGCAGAAACTGCGTCGGGGACGTGCACCAAATCGCGCTACAGATGGAAAAGCGCGATGGGTGGTGTAGGATAGGGGGGTAAGTTCCCTCACTCTCCCACTCTCATGTTGAGTTGCGATGCGTACCACCATGAGAGATTAGTTATTCGATGGGTGGAGAGGAGAAGCATCAAGAAAAAAAGAACAAGACATCGAGCCCAACTCCTTGACGGCGACGTGCACAAGTATTCCCGCCATCAGCTTGGTTGTGAGGGCACAACGAGTGCGCCATCCCACACACCAATGAGCTGATACAGCTTGCACCAAACGAACGCAAGGTATCAATCATGAAAAAGAATAAAAGCACAACAACAAAAAAAAAGGGATGATCAGTAGCACGTCGGCACGTACTTCACGACACCCTACACCCATCCAGTAGCCATCCTCATCTCTTGAGGCCATGTACCAACACACACACACGCACACCAAATCCAGCCAACTCTTGTGTCATGGCTACACATGCGTGCATGCCTCCGCTCCCGTCACCGTCCACAACTGAAACGTGCCCATGCAGGTGAAGTAGTGCACCACAGCAGCGGCAACAATGAAGAAGTGCCACAACTGATGGCTGTGGAGCCACACATCAAACTCACCAGGAAACCAACGCTCGGGTACCTTGAAGATGTATATGACCATCCCCACAGCGTAGAAGAGGAGCATCAGTACAAGGCCGGTGTACATGGGCTGAGTGAGCTCATTGGTGGGAAGGCCGAAGCGCATGTAGGCCAGGGGGAGGATGCCCATGGAGGCGAGGGAGACGTAGAGAATGAGCCGTGCTGTGTAGAAGTGCTCGCTGTTGTAGCGGGGGAAGACGGGGCCAACAAGGCCAATCACACCAAGGACGCTGATGCCCACAAGATGAATGTTACGCAACAGTGGCATGCAGCTAAACATGTAGAAGACGGGTGGGTAGAAGCTGCCCACAATCATCAAGGTGATGCCCCAGTAGTCCAGTGCTAAAGCGGCGTTATGCACGCGCTCACAGCGGTGGCCCGACAGGGTGTGGTAGATGCTGGAGAAGCTGAGGAGGATGAGGTTGGAGCACTCGAAGAAGGAGAAGATGACGTAGTCCTGCGTGCGGTTGAGGCCGAGGTGCAGAAGAATGTGGAGCGAGAGCACCGCCGCCACCACAAAACCAATCAAGTGGGTCCAAATGTTCATGGTCTCGTTGTGCAAGGAGAGGATGCTCTTGAGGCACTGGGAGGTGGTGTAGTTGCAGCGGTAGTAGCTGCGAATGAAGGTGTTTCCCTTCATCCACAAGGGGATATCCACCTCATCGTACAAGGGCAAATCCGCACGTCGTGTGGTGGGCGATGGTGTGCAGCAGAACTCATCCTTGCACGGTGTTGTGTGTGGCTTGTGTGGGGTGTTGGGCAGTGATGCGGTGTTGGTGGAGAGGCATTGCTTCAGTTGGGACGCGCCACGCTTACGGCGGCGTGCAATGCCTGAGAGCTGGCCTAGAGAACTTTCCATGATGAACGGGTCCGATGAATCAAGGCTATGATGGATTGGTGGTGGAGCACTCCCAACAATGGAAGAACAAACCTTTTAAGCACAAGAAAGGGGAGGGGAATACACATGGAAGTACGGGTGCAACACGATATGTAGGTTGAGCTACCTACACACGTACAGAGAACAGAAACATGAGCACTTGTGAATGAAGGACGTTGTTGGCGTCCTTCGAATGAGGCAACCATCACGATGTACTGGGGTGTAGATGCAGCAGCGCCTCGTCAAAGGAAGCCAGGCACCTCTCTTCTAGCGTCGGGCCATTCTGATGAGCGTCAGAGCGTTGAAGATCATCACGGAACTGCGCCAAGTGGCTACGCTTCATGTGCATCACCTCTTGTGCCATACGTGGCTCATTGGTGGGCCGTTGATGGTCGGAGGATAGGAAGGCCGCCACACGCTGGCGCAGTAGCAGATCCAGCTGATGCACTCGTCCAGTGGTGTGCGCCGAGGTATTTTCCCCAGCTACCACAGACTGCCGTCGTCGCACTTCTTGGTCGCGGAGCCGATGTTGCAGTGCAGCATCCTTCATCACACGGAAAAAATCCAAAGTGGTTGTTGGCACATCTGCCGTCTTCACCTGCATCACGAGCTCCCACGGAGAGGTGGTACTCACACGAACCCAGCATGCAGCATCGTCCACCTCCTTCACACCCTCTTTCCCAGCTCCACTCTCAAAGGTGGCAGCCATGGAGCGCACCACATCTTCTGGAACGTAGACGAATGAGGCATCCTTGCCAACATCTTCGTTTCGTTGCTGCACACGCTCCACGCACGTTTCCACCGGGGCCACAAACCGCAGCTCCAACAAGGCGGGCCACTCGCCGTACGCACGTCCAAGCTCCCCACACACACGCCAGTACCTCTCTCGCATGCTAGTGAGGGGCATGTTGTCCTCCACAAAGAGAAGCACATCACGTTGGCATGTATGAGCATCGGTGCACCTTCGTTGCATCAACCCCAATCGCAGATCTGCACACACCTCCTTCAGCAATGTGGCGGATGCCTGACGCCAGTCGTTGGGATCAAAGGCACGCCTGCACTTCACGTGGTCATCCAAACGAAGTGTGCGGAGCACGTGAAAGGGTGCGCTATGGACGAGCTCGTTGAGTTTGTGAAGGAAGGTGGATTTTCCGGAGCCAGGCAGACCCGTACACAGCACCAAGACCAGCATCTCCTCAATCACAAGAGCAGCAGGAACCTGTTCCGCCTTGAATGCATCGGCCTGCGAAGATATATGAAGAAGATGTGAAGGTGAAGAAGACGCACTTCCCAAAGACGTATGCTGCCAAGGTCAGACAGGCCTCATGACAAGAGTGCGTGTTGTTGTTGTTGTTGTTGTTGTGTGTGATGTGCCTGTAGCACGAACCCCCCCCTCATTAGAGGTGCTCTACGCGGTACCACTGTAGCGTTGAGCGGAGGTCTGCCGCCTGATTGCGCGTCATGCCCGCCTCGTCCACCTCCAAAATGTGCCGCTCCACGAGCTCAACCACATACAAGCGCAACTCCACGGAGAAGAGGTGTTGATGCACGAATAACTGGGAGATGATGGAGCCGCGTAACAGAGCGTTGTGCGGGGATGAGGAAGACGATGATGCATCCTCATTCACGTTCGATGGTCCTCCAAAGTTGGCCCACAATCCCTCGTTGTTATGGTGCTTCGCGTAGGGCAGTACCACCGTGGCACTACGCTGCATGAGTTGGCGCATCAGCTGCATCTGTGCTGGCTCCGGCGCACCACCCGGCGGCATCGCGCCAAGTAGGACCTCACGTGCCAAGCGATAGGCGCCCAAGTGGCCGTACTCCGCGGATGGCAGGAGGCCAATCGTGGCGGCTCCAGCAATGCGGAGGCACATGTTGGTGTAGGCCAGTGATCGCTGGCCATGCTCCAGCTGAACCCCACGCGGCTCCTTCACAATGCGCAGCATCGTGGAAATGGAGCGTTGTGCCAAGAGTGAGAAGACAACGTGGTAGGCCAAACCATGTTCCTCGTCAGCTGCACCGACCATGATGGCACGTCGCACCGATTGAAAGACGTGCCGCAGCTCCACCTCCATCTCCGCCACCTTGCAGAGGCCTGTTGGATTGATGGAGATGGTGTGTGGTGCCGCCATGGAATGTGCATGGGTGGTCATGAAGAGATAAAGCTGCTCCAGGTACTTATCCACGGGGGCACGTGGCACCGGATGAAGCACCACGATCGAGCAGAGCGACCACACGTGATGAAGGGTGGAGAGAAGGGCGAGGCTGCGTGTACGTGGTGGCTCCACGGTCAAGCGGCAGGCAAGGACGAGCATTCTGCGCGCCACATCGCGGGCAACGTTGGAGCTGTTGAAGGATGGCTGCAGCACCTTGTAGTTGCGATGCACCACATCTATCACCATGCATCGATTCCGCCACGGCAGACGTGCCACGAGGCTCCGCTTCGAGCCCATCTTGATGCCCGCGGTCCAAGCGCGAATGAAGTCTGGCGCATGCGCCAACAAGCCGCTCGTCGTGGCACAGCTCATGAGCTGCATCAACGAGGTGAGGTACTCATCTTGCTCGGATTCTAGAATACGTTCCACCGCATTCACCAACATCTGATCCATATTCCCCACAAGAGGCTGCCAGTACTCCGCCCCAGTCATGCCCAGCCGCGTACTCAGCATCAGCACCTCCAGCTCCATCACCAGGTCTGTACCGACGCGTGTGATGGAGAGGTCTCGGGAAAGGCTGCATGAGCGACGCAGGCAGCCCGCCAGAAAGTGCGTGAGTGCGGTATTCATGCGCTCCATCTCCTCCTCATGCTGGGCGAAGGTGTTTTCGGGCCACAGGCCGTAGAGCTGGCGCAGGGAGAGGCAGAGGTGGTACCGCACAGAGGCGTTGAGGCCGCCATCTGGGCTACGATCCATGGCCATCCGCATAAGCTCCATCCACTGGATTATGAGAGTGCGGAGCTGTGCCGCTGCTGCGGCATCATTGAGTTCTTCCGCAATGAGGGCCGACCGCAACAACAAACGGGTGGAGCTCGCCACATCCACGGCAGCAAAGACGGAGGCCACGCCCGCCTCCACCTCTGGCGTTCCATCCAACACCGCCGCCTTCGCCATAACCTCCACCGCACGCTCCAGAAGGGAGAGGACCTCTGCGGGGAAGGCCGAAAAGTTGTGGCGGCGAGCACCGACTGACTTCGTCTTGGCTGACCACAGAAACAAGCGCCGATTGAGGTCTTGGCGCACATCACGTGCGGCCAAGGCTGCATCGCTCTCCGAGGATGCAACAACATCATTGCCCACTGCACCACTCACGCCGGCAACATCCGCGGAGTGGGTTGATCCTGGTGGCTGACCCTCGGGGAATAAGAAGAGCTGCAGGCGCTCCATCTCCTCCAACTTCACCTCATCCGTGGCGGAGTACAGTCGCTGCAACACTTGGCAAATGTTGTGGCGGCGCTTCGTATTGAGCTGATGCAGCACCGCCCACGGCTGACCTTGTGGGTCCAGCAGGAATGGCATCAGCGATCGCAGCCATCCAGTACCACGTCGATCCTCACGTCGGCCCACTAAAAACATTTGCTGAATCATCATGTTCAGCAACGAGCCTCTCTCCGTGGCACTCAGACCATCGTAGGGCGTGCGACCATGAAGTTGGTGCGCCGCCATCACCTTGTGCAGAATCTCCTGCCCACACTGGCTCAGCCGAGGATGCAGGCTGAGCACGGCACTCAGGAAAAACTCCCACTCGGCGAAGCTGAGCGGGCGTGCCTCAACAATATCAGCGTGGCGATCGGAGAGGGTGAGAGAGGGAAGACGTGCGGCCAAGGCATCGCCCGCGGCCAACTCTGAAGCTGAGAGCTCACCCGCCGCCATGCGTGGGCCGGTGGAGATCATGCGCCACAAAAAGTAGCGCGATGCGGCATTCATAAGCATGACGTACTCCACCAAGGAGATGTGCATTGGTTGGGAGTTTGCTGTGAGCTCCGACAACATGGGGAGGTGCATGGGCGTTGATATTAGCAGTCGCAGATTATCCTCCGGAAAGCCTCCCTCCGCAGATGGAAGGAGAGTGGTGAGATGCACCAGAATCTGCAGCAGCGCCGCTTGATGATCGGCACGACCCACGTTGAGCTTGGAGGCAGTGGTAGCATACCGGGCCATGCGCACCTCCTCCGGCAGTACATCCACATCCGTAATGAGGGAACCTTCACCCCGCAACAGAATCCAGCACATCATGAGGAGCTCAACCGTTGTGTGCTTGGCGAGAGAATGGGTGAGGCGCTCCACCACTGTTTGAGACGCGGTGATGGCCTCCATAGACATGGCCGCTTCCGGGCTTCGCACAAGAGTGAGGAGGAACTGCTCCGGCCGCATATTCTCCAGACCGGGGAGCGTTTGCATAATGTGGAGCACACCCACAAAGATGGTGTGTGCGTCGGGCAGCTTCGTCTCATGCGCCATGGGCCGTGACGTCCTTCGAAGAAGCACCGCGCATGATTTTTGCAGTGAGGTTGTCAGGGAGGGTGGTACGCCCACCCACCCATCGTGCTCCACCTGCTGCACAAGCGCACGCACGTAGGTACCAAAGCGCGCCATACAACCTTGTTGCAGGATGACGTGTACTGTGTGTATGCTAGACGCCTACCACAACTATCAATACGAACAAGGAAGAAGAAGAAGATATGAAAGTACTTCACAGCAAAAAAAAAGGCACACATGCTGTGGAGTAGTGTGTTGGTACATCTCGGGAAGAAGCTGAAACAATGTGTTGGGTGGTGCCCCAACCATAATAATGACGTGAATAAGGCTGAAATAGAAAGGTCTCATCACATGCAGTCTGTGTGGATGTTGATGCACCTACATACCTCTTTCATATGCGTGACTTTGCGTGTGCGTACGTAAGTGTGTGGGCACAACACACCAAGAAGGAATATCCTTAGAAGGTGCACTTCTCAATGAGCTTCTTCGTCTCCTCCGTCAAGCTGTCTGGCATGCGAATCTTCACGACCACGTACAAGTCACCGCGCTTGCCTCCAGCCTTGCGGTCTGGCATGCCGTACTCCTTCACGCGCAACTTGCGGCCATCGTGGGAGATGCCCTTGAGCGGCAGGGTGAGGGGCTTGCCATCGATGCTCTTCACGGAGATCTCACCACCAAGAAGGGCCGTCTTGAGGTTGATCAGCACCGTCGTCTGAAGGTCTGCGCCGTTGTTGGCCGCACTGCATCCGTCTCCGGGCACTGCACGCTCAAACTGTGTGTGTGGCTTTTCATCCAAGATAAACACCATATCCGCGAGTACGTTGGGTGGGTAGCCCTCCACCATCCCACCCTCACGTTCGAAGCGCACCTTCGTGCCCTTCTTGTACCCAGGCAGCACCTTCACCTCAAAGGTCTTCTTATCCACGCCCGATGGCATCTGACGAGAAACGTTAAACTTCTTTGTGCAGCCAGCAAAGAGCTCCTCCATGGTGCAGGCAAAGGTGTACTCCACAGGCGGCACCTCACTCGCGGGAGATGATTGCGGCGTGCCCATCCCCGTCGCAAAGCCAAACGGGCCACCAAAACCGCGGAAAACACGGTGGAGGCCCGGACCGCCCCCGCCGAAGCCCTCACCACCCGCGAACGGATCACTCGAACCGAAAAACTGCTGAAACACATTGAAGGCATCGCCATCCGAGAAGTTGTAGTGATGGCTACCACCACCACCACCACCTCCTCCGCGGAAGAACTGTGCGCCGGATGGGCCACCCGCACTTGCACCACTTTCCGGCACACCGCCCTTGAGCCCCTCCTCACCGTACACATCGTAGATCTTCTTCTTCTCCTCATCACTGAGGACGTCATAGGCCTCACTCACTTCCTTGAAGTTGCGCTCGGCCTCTGCACGGTTGTCGGGGTTCTTGTCGGGGTGGTACTTCAGTGCCAGTTGGTGGTAGGCCTTCTTGATCTCGTTGGAGGTGGCATTGCGGGACACCCCCAACACCTTGTAGTAGTCAATGCCCATGAAGTATCTCTGCCGTGTTGTGTTTGTTGGATAGGATCACAACCAGGGTGAGGACCGAGTGCAATGTGTGTTTTGTGTATGTAGTGTATGTATAGAGCTAGTATGAATGTGGTGGGAGCACACAGCTAGTAGAGAGTATGGGTCCTAACACAGAGGTATGAAGGTGTAGAACCGAGCTTTTGTGGGGGTGCAGAATATGTGTGATGTGAGTTGTGTTCTGTGGTAAAAAAAAAAGACAAGAGACGTGAATGAGAGATGGTTAGGCAGTGAGTCGTGGAGCTCTTCTTCATGTATACTTCATCATCATTGTGGTCCCTCCACCACCACCTCACAATGATGATGATGATGAGAGGGCATGACCAACCATGCATGTATCATTTAAGTGTGTTGGTGTACAATGAACGTGATGATGATGATGAGCCCATCTGGTCTTCCGAGAAAATCGACGTAGCAGTGAATGTGTGCGTGTGCAGGAACAGGAGAGCGAGAGAGGGGCACATCCGTGGATATCTAGCGGAGTGGGAGAATTGGGGGTACGGAACCGTCAGTTTCGTGTGCTGCCAGGAAGGTCCACGAGAAGAACACATACATGCCTACGTACGCATAGTGTTGGCCACCCTGTGTGTGTAGGTGTGTGTAGAAGTGTATGTGGAGTGAGTAGTACATGGATCTACCACCAATTGGAGAACTTCTTGGCCAGACGTTCCGCGCTCAGATTGCGATCGCTGTCTCGCGCCTTCTGGCGTTGGACCCGGGCACTGAGTGTATTCTCCCCACCTGAGTATACCATCACCGCGCTACACAAGCTTGAGGCAAAGCTCTTCACGCTCTGCACGTAGGATGGCCGATTGGCCTTGGCCTCTTCGTCATAGTAGCTGTGACCCTCACCGGCCCCACCAGCGAAGGACTGGTTGAGGTCCATGCGCTCATAGCTAAGAATGGTGGACGGGAATCCAGCGTTGCTCAATGCGCGCTGCAGTGGCACCAACGCTTCTGGCGTAAGAAAGACGCGCACCTGGTGATCCATGGAGGCAATGGTGTAGCTGATGAGGCCCTTGGCGGATTGCAACACATCTTCCAGGTCGGTGGTGTCTGTGAAGGGACTCAACGAAGGCAGCTCGAGGGTCACGGAGTGTGGGCCACTTCGACCCACTCCATGAACCACGCTGGGTGCAGCAGATGATGTGTGATTGGCGGAGGTGCTCGCGTGTTGGGCCGTGGCGGGTCGGCGGCTGGCGGAGAACGTGCTGCGTTGATTGGCACTGATTCCTGTGCCTGTTGAAATAACTGAGCGGCGATCTGCATCGCTCACCGTCTCGTACTCCTCGGGCAATCTGCTTGTTTTGGTGGTTAAGTCGCCGCTCACATCCATCGTTGAGTGTACCGATGAGTGTGATGGGTCGCGGGTGGATGGACGGCCACCTTCCGAGGCACGTCGCAACACCTCCGCCTTGCGTGGGTCCTCCTCGACGAAGCCCTCACTTAACGCATCCATGGTGAGGCTGGAGAGCTCGTAGAGCTCCGGATCATCGTACTGGGCATCCTTGTAGATGCCAAAGATGATGTGGATGAGGGCCGTATCACCGCCGAGGAGGTCTACGTTGTCGGGGTGCTCTGCGAGCAGGTGCACGGCATCCAGGGCGAGCTTGCGCAGCTCACGATTCATGCTCCCCATGAAGCGCTTCAAGGTGGACAGGGTGTTGCTTCGTCGAGCAAGATTTGGTCGGGTGTCGTAGACTTGCGACATGGTGTGGCAGCGCTTCGCCAAGGCCAGCTCGGAGCTGAGCGTGGCCATCTGCTCAAGGTGATGGTGTAGGCGTGGGTGTAGGAGGATGAAGATATAAGAGAGCGGATGACGAGGATCACGCTGCTCCACCTACTTTGTGAGTGTTTGTACAAATAATAAAAAAGGGAAAACCGACGAAGGTGGAGGTTGTTGTCACCAAAGGGTGTATCTTACACGTCCACGTACACGTACCAAGAGTACGAAGATATCTTCGTAAAGTTTTACACGAATGTAGTTAGAGTGGTGCATGTAGTGGCACACCTACACACACAACATCAATGTGGGCACGACTAGCGCACACTTTGGAGCTTCACAAGATCTGCAGTGACGTGGTCGTAGGGGGCGAGGCGGTCGGAGGAGATGTCAGCATCCTCGCCACCATCCACAAGAACTCCACGGCTACTGGCGTCACACGCCCATCGCAACGCATCGGCCAACAAGGGTTGTGGCAGCTCCATTTGCTCGCACACCTGCGTTATTTGCACGAGTTGGTGAGGTAAGGCCTCCAACGCTGCCTTTTTCTGCGACACCAATGACGAATCTTCTCTGTACGCCTCTGATCTTGGCGTGATGGGGAGGAGGGCGAGGGCGTTGACGAGGATGATGGCCGCCACCAGATCCACGATATCCTCTCGACGGTGTGCAGAAAGCGCAAGGGCTGTCATGGCCTCCACCAAGAGCGGCATGGGCATATCCAGATCTCCGTGAATGTTCTGGACGACGGGCATCAAAATCGCATGAATCTCCTCGGGTGTGTGAGGGGAAGTCTGCCGCACCACCCCACGCCGCACGAGCACACCCATTCCACGGCGGAGTTGGTGCGAGGACGTTTCCTTACTCCACATGCGCTCACGCATTGCGCGCACCACCTGCTTCATGGCGTGGTGCTGCCACAGACGGAAGCGATGAAGGGCCACAATGATCTTCAGTAGCTCCTCTTCGCGGTAGTGGCGAAGCGCTGCGTACAGTACACCAACCCGCGGTGTTTCGGCAGTAGAATGGGTCTTTGGTGCTGATGACGCTGACGATGATGATGATGATGATGATGATGATGATGATGATGATGATGGAGGTGCAACAATGACCTGCAACGTACTTTCAACAGTGATGCCCACCTCCGACAAGGACCACAGCAAATCCGGCAGGCACGCATAATCCTCTTGCGACGCGGCACCATGCTTCTGCATCTCCACCACGCGTTGATGCACCTCACTCATCAAACTCAGAAGCAGGGCTCCATCATCATGGCCCACAGCTGCGTAGAGCTGAAGAAGCAGGACGAGCTGCGCAAGGTGGAAATGTGCATGTTGCTGGTTGCGCGCGCAAAAGGCGGCTGGGTCGTCGAGCTCATCCTCGGGAATCACCCGCAACGATGACGATGATGATGATGTGCGTGTTGGCCCACGGAGGTGCGGCAGTGGAGGTGGCAGGCGATGATTCAGCTGACTGAGTACGTCTGCGCGAGCACAGAACTGTGCTCGAAGGAGTGGCGGAGAATCCTGCGGGAGGTTTTGATGGGTGCAGGACTGAATGGTGGCGTAGAGAAGCCCGGCGTGTTGCATGAGGGCGGCATCACGTCCATCGAGTGGGGGTGATGGAGCGGCAGCCATGCGAGGAGGTGCCATCTTGGCCACCAACTTGGGTGAAGTAGGACGTTTGGGGGCAGTATTCTGCGGCACAAGACGTTGAGGAGTGCGACGTGGACGGTGTGTCTTGTGAAAGTACTTTGGCGTCCATCGCCATATTGCGGTGAGAGCTAACATGGCTGCTCAACGAAAAACGCTGCGAAGAGAGGGAATGAAAGAAGAGGAAAATAGGCACATGTTGGCATGGTACATCATCTCAACAATCATCATCATCATCATCATATTCCGTGTGAAAAATAGAGGGAAGGACCCTCCAACATTCTTGGTTCTTAGGTTAGTGGCATTAAGCGATGGATGCCTCCACCTCATGGAAGTGGTGGCTTAGTTTGATGGAGCGAATATCGTTCAGCGCAATGACTTGCGTGTGTAGCGAGCCAGCCGAACGCACCACAATGCGATCATTGAGATTCATATTGGTCTTCTTTGGAACGACGGAGAAGAAAATGTTGCCATCCTCATCACGTGGCTTATTCTCATTCTTCTTCACGGCTAGACGTTTGTAGGTGCAGAGGACGAGACGTACTGTGGCGGCCTCATTCGTCATGAAGGTCTTGAAAAGGCCTGACACGCCCGTGTTCCAATGAATATCAATATCCAGCAGGTGTTTGCGCTCATACTTGCAATGTGCGTTGGGTACATCCACGAGCTGCACATCACCGGTAACGAGGGTGCCGTTGTGGAGATAAATGAGATCCCACGTACGCATTACATCCACGGCGCAGGACACCTCCTCCTGCACCTCTGCACTAAGGAATGCGGTGCCATCCGCCTGAAGACGTGGACTTCCCCATCGCCCAAACATCATCCGCCACTTGGGCATGCGCGCAATTGTGTTGGGGGCATCCCACTGAATGTGGCCACGCAGTGCCGCACGAGCAAAGACGCGGAAGGTATTCAGCGTGAAGACGTAGGGCTTGGCATCCACGGAAGCAGGATCTAGCCGCGCACGAGGGTTGGTGAAGACGACGACGGGCAGCACCACGCGGCCAACATGTTTGTGGAGTGTGGCGTCGCTGTACCACGTACCAGAGGCACCCTCACTGCCCTTGGTGGCCATGGCACTCTTATCAAAGTCGGTCAGGACGATGCGACGTGTGTTCTCCAAGTAGCGCCGAAGTGCCGCCGCCTTCTCCACATTGTCCTCCTGCACATCCTCGAACTCGAGGGTGTTGCGTGGTCGTCGGCGGTTGGGGCACTGGAACCACTTTGGCCCGTTGCTCCAAATGTCACCTTGCCAGTGCTTCACCTCCACAACAAGAACCACGGGGCCAACGGCAATGACGTCTATTTCACGGTTGTGGCCCACACGTGCAACGTAGGCACGACGGCGTAGAAAAATGTGCTGCCAACCTTCTTCACGAAGCACTGCTTCAATCGTTTCTTCGGCCTGCATCGAGGTGAGAAACTTTTTATCTTCGCGAGACATGGACTTGACCGTCTCGCGCTGTGCCTGTGTGCGTAGTGTACGTTGGTAGAAGCGTGATCGGCTGAGGAGGAGGGCGACCACCATGGTTCCAACCGCCACGATGCCAGCGGTGCTGTAGAGCAGCACATCCACCACGGACAACAGCCCAAGTGAGCTCATCTCGTGTAGTGACGAAGTAGTGCGTGAGAGAAAGGACGTCTGTAGAAGAGCTGTACTACACACAAGAAGAAGAAGAAGAAGAAGAAGCAGATGATGGGGCCCACAAACACATGTGGCAGCAGCAGTAAGGGAAGCACATGCATCTCGTAAGGGGTCAAAGGTGAATTGAGGGGGGGGTGCATCAATCATCTTAAGACGCAACACACACAGCGCCGAAGACCTGGTTGTGCGCATGTGTGTGTTGTGGTTCTGTGTGTTTGTGTGTGTGGAGGGAACAGAAGGGTGTAGAGAAAGGTGTCTGTGTGTACGGCTGTAGTTCCCGTGTTTAGAAACAGAAGTATTAAAGTATTTTTTCTTGTTTTTTTTCCAATCCTTGTGACGTCGAACAATGACACCAGCCACAAACCGTCAATGGTGTGTTGTTCTTTGCTGGTTCCTGCCACACAAGTGTGTTTCGTGCGTGTGAAAACGTACGTTGGGGGTGCAGGTGCATTCAGTTGGCACAGTAGAATAGCCACCGTGAGAGATGGGCTCTAGCCCTGGACCGTGGTGAAGACGATCTTGATGGGGATACCAGAGATGCTGTTGTCCTCCTCCGCCACCATCGTGGCGTTGGCCGGGAGCTTCGCCATGGTCGTCCACGTGCCACGAATGGTTTGGCTGACCTGATCGCGGAAGTTAAGGATGGAGGTGGTGAGCTCCTCATCCTCGCTCTCAAAGTACACCTCCACCTCGTCCGTCACGGACATCTTGGCCTTCTTGCGCAGCTGCTGCACACGGTTTACGAACTCACGTGCGCGCCAGCTGTCAATGAGGGCCTGGTCCTCCCGCTTATCAACGAGCACCACAACATCGTTGTCGGTGTTGCTCTCAAAATCCACGATGCCCTCCTTGAACTTGCGCAGCACCTTCACATCATCCATGGTGAGCTCCTTCCCGGCCACGGTACCCTTGCCGGCGTGGATGAAAGCCGCCACCTCGGCAGGAGTCATGGCCTGGATGGCCTTGCGGATCGCCGGCACCTCCTTGCGGAAGCGCTTGCCGAGAGCCTCGAAGTTGGCGTCGAGCTGCGTGAGGACGTACTCATCACCATCGGAGAGCTTCACCTCAAAGGCGTTGCACTCCTCCTTGATGTACGAGGCCACCTTGGCCACATCATCGAGATAGGATTGGTCCGGGTGGACGATGATAACCTGGCGCACGGGGCGCTTCATGGATATAACCATGCGGTCGCGCAACACACGCACAAGATCAACAATATTGATCATGCGAGACATGGCGCGCTCCAGGTCGGCGTCGTCGAGATCGGTGTTCTCGTCTGGAATCATGAGGTAATGCACCGAATCCACCTGGTCCTCCACGGGGAGGGCGGGCTTGATGCGCTGGTAGAGCACCTCCGCCACGAAGGGTGCGATGTGGGCGATGATGCGTGATACGTCGAAGAGGACCGTCAGCATCGTGGAGAGCGACATGGCACGATCCTCCTGATCCATGGAGTTCTTCATGCGGCGTCGGTTCATGCGGACGTACCAGTTGGAGAGATCGAGAACGAAGCGGAGGATGCCAGGGACGACGTTGTATAGGTGATACTGCTCCATCTCCGCCTTCACGTAGCGCACGAGGGTCTGGGTGGAGGCGAGAATCCAGCGATCCATCTCGTTGGTGCTGCGGAGGGAAGTGGATACCACACCACCGGCTGCGACGCAGAGGTTCGCGTTGGCAATGAAGAACTTGGTGGCGTTGAAGAGGGGCAGGAAGACATCCTTCACGATGCCCTTCACACCAGCCTCACGGAAGCGCAGGGGCTCTCCACGAACGACGGGGGAGTTGATCATGTACATGCGCAGCGCATCCGCACCATAGGTATCAATCACCAACGTTGGGTTGGGATAATTCTTCAGACGCTTGCTCATCTTCTTGCCATCCTCGGCCAGGACGAGGCCATTCACGCAAATGTTCTTGAAGGGGCACACGTCAAAGAGTGCCACACCAAGCACAAGAAGGGTGTAGAACCACCCACGTGTCTGGTCAAGGCCCTCAGCGACAAAGTCGGCAGGGAAGCTCTTCTGGAAGGTGTCGGCGTTCTCAAATGGGTAGTGCTCCTGTGCGTAGGGCATGCTGCCGGACTCAAACCAGCAATCGAAGACAGCGGCGATGCGTCGCAGAGGTGGCTGGCCCTCACGCTTGCTTGGGATGGTAACATCATCCACGTATTGGCGGTGGAGATTATCAATGCCCTTCACCCCGGAGAGCTCCTCCAGCTCCGCGGCGCTCGAGACGCACACCACCTCCTCCCAATCCTCACTGTGCCACACGGGAAGTGGGGTGCCCCAGTAGCGGTTGCGGGAGATGTTCCAGTCGCGGGCATCCTCGAGCCAGTTCGAGAAGCGCCGCGTCTTGACGAACTCGGGCACCCAGTACGTCGCCTCATTGGCGGCGATGAGGCGGTCGCGGAAGGACTCCACATTCACGAACCAAGAATCCACGGCCTTGTAAATCAGCGGGGTCTCACTGCGCCAGCAAAACGGGTAGCTGTGTACGATGGAGCCCTTGCTGAAGACGAGGCCACGGCTCTCGAGCGCCTTGATGATGTCGGGATCGGCATCCTTGATGTAGCGACCGGCATAGTCCGTTACGTCCTCCGTGAAGCAGCCATTCTCGTCCACCGGGCATGGCATCTTGCCGCCCTTCTCAATCACACCGTTGGCGAGGCAGGCGTTGTAGTCATCCTCACCAAAGGCCGGGGCCTCATGCACGATACCCGTACCACTCTCGGTGGTAACGTAGGTGGCGGAGAGAACACGGAAGGAGGTGGCCTCCTGCTCCTTTTGGAAGTAGGGGAAGAGTGGGTGGTACTTCTTGCCAATGAGTGCCGTACCCTTCATGCGCTCCAGAATGGTGTAGGGCTCCTCCTCCGCCACAGCCTCCTCCTTCTTGCCGTCCTTGGCCTTCTTGTCAGCGGTCTTCTTCTTCTTGGGGTAAACGTCCGCCAGACGGGCCTCACAGAGGTAGTAGTGTCGGCCAGTCTTGGTGTCGCGCACCTTCACGTAGTCGTAGTCTGGATGTACGGCGAGGGCCAAGTTGCTCGGCAACGTCCACGGCGTTGTGGTCCAGGCGAGCATGTAGGCGTTGGCATCCTCACGGAGCTGGAAGGCCACGGTGATGCAGGTGTCGCTCACTTCCTTGTAGTTCATGTTGGCCTCAAAGTTGCTGAGTGGGGTGGTGCAGCCCGTGGAGTAGGGCATGACCTTGTAGCCACGATACACAAGACCCTTCTCCCAGAGCTGCTTAAAGACCCACCACACACTCTCCATGTAGCTCAGGTTCATCGTCTTGTAGTCGTTCTCAAAATCAATCCATCTGCCCATGCGCTCCACCGTCTTCTCCCACTCACCGGCGTAGCGCATTACAATACTGCGGCACTTTTCATTGTAGTTCCCAATTCCGTACTTCAGCACGTCGTGGGAGGTCTTGATGCCGAGCTCCTTGTCAATCTCAAACTCAATGGGCAGACCGTGGCAATCCCAGCCAAAACGGCGCACCACGTGGTGGCCTGTTTGGTGAGCAAAGCGAGTCACCATATCCTTCATGGTGCCGGCGAGGAGATGGCCGTAGTGAGGTAAGCCGGTTGCGAATGGGGGGCCATCATAAAAGCTGTAGGGGGTCTTGCCCTCTGACTGCTTCAGGGAGGTCTTGAAGGCATCGGTGCGACGCCAGAGCTCCAGAACCTCCGTCTCCAGGGCGGGGAAGTTCAGGGCATCGTCGAAGTTCTGTAGCAAATCTGTGGGTTTGGCCGCCATCTTGTGTGTTTTTCCTCCTTTGAGGAGTTCCTTCTTTGTGTGTTCCGAAAAGTATATAACGGTTCTTGATGAAGTTGGTGTGTGTGTAGGTGGAAGAGGTGAAGATGAAGTCGTGGAGGTCCGCGCCAATGTGGGTGGGCGGCCATCTGAGCAGCAGCAGGAATCAGAGGATGGCGGTGTTGGCGTACGCACCGCGCCCTCCTCCCCGCCGCCACCTACACGCCGGGTAAAACACCGTCGAGCAGCTGTGATGCAGACGAGGCCGGCAGAGCGCTGGTGGACGATACGTCGCCTGCACAACATGCGTGTGTGTGTGAGTATGTGAGTGTGTGTGTGTGTGTGTGTGTGGTAGTAGGAGTAGGAGTAGAGGCTGTATGTCAATGTAAGTGTGGATGAGACGCACAACAAGTTTGCCACGAACAAGGACTCTACCAGTTACGTTAAAAAAAAAAAGTGGGTGCCTTTGTGTGTTTTGTGTGTGTATGTAGGAAATCGCACAAACGGTTTGGAGGTATGGCCTCTAATCCTTTCGTCGTCGCTGTTGGTAAGCGTGGCGCAACACAAAAAAAAAACACACATTATTCAACGAGATCATGTAGAGGAAGGAGATGGTGAGTAGGTTCCAGAGGAGGCAGCCAACCACAATGATGTTGTTAGGTGCAGAGGAAGAAGAGGAGGGGGAGGAAGGGTGGTTGAATGTGTGGTGATGGAGATGATGAAGATGAGATGAGCTTGCGCGCGCCGTCACTCCCACTGGGTGGTGAAGCACTGAGGGTGAAGGATGGGCGCCACCCATCTCCCTCCATCCACATCGTCATAATCTGGAGAGATGAAGGATGGCAACCGAGGTGAGCCAACCAAAAAAAAAAAAGCAGCAAAAGAAACGAAAAGTGAAAAGGTGTCTTGAAGATGACGAGGAGGGGAAGTTCGTCAACAGAAATTGAAGTAGAAGTGTAGGAGTAGTCGTAGAAGTGGTTATGTGTGTTCGTGCGTGGATGAGTACAGGCGGCTGATGAGTGTGTGTGTGTGTCGCTCCGTGCCTCTCTCACTCTCCTTCGGTGTGCGGACTCCACCCACCATTTCCGCTGCACCTCCACATACTCTGTGGTGTGTTGTGTTTGGTGTTGATGTTGGGATGAAATAAGCTCCACGAGTTATCGAAAGAACACACATACAACGAAAAAAAACGAAAAAAAAATTTGACGAAAAATAGTGTGGTGACATACACGCGTCAAGACGCATCACTTCACTGCTCATCAAGCTTCTGAATGCATGAATGTGTGTATGTCTGTATGTGGTTCATGTTGCTCTACCTGCTCCTCGCCACGTCTGCCACTCTCACGCGAGGTGCACCCATGTTCTTACCTTCCTTCTTCACTGATGGCATCCACACCACCCATCCATAGCACAAGCATCGCAAACGAATGAAGAGATGAGCGCGGTAGACGCTTCAATACAAAATGAAAAAAAAACCGATGCCCGTGGATGAGTGTGCCTGTTGGAACGCACCTGTGGCGTATTGATGCCAACCTCCTCCCCCTTCACCCCTGTGTGTGGGTACGTGGAGGTGTGGCATGCCACCATGCGAACAACTCATATCGGAACGACGCACCTGAGCTACCTGAGATCAGTCCTGATGCACCATCCAGTGTGTTGATGGGAAGCCAACATCATCTACGGCCTCCCACGAAACCACACTTCCTCTTTTTTCTTTTTGATGCGCATCCCTCTCACGTACCGTGGAACGGCAAGTGCTCCAGGCACTATTTTTATGCCGTGGAGCCATCATCATCATCATCATCATCATCATCGTTGTTGTTGCTGAGTGTTGGGCCAGTGCTTGTGATACTGATGATGATGATGCGGGGGGATATAGGGGCAATGTGTACGTATGTGTTGGGGCTGAAATACCCCGGCACAGACGCACACAAAAACAATAAAAAAAAACATCAAATAACAACAACAATCAATCAAGTGGGTATATAGTGTGTTAGAAGAGTTGTAGCACATCACTACGACGGCAGTAGCGGAAGTTGTGTGTGTGTGTGTGTGTGTGTGTGTGTAATGAATGATCTGCTCGCACCGCCGTCCTTCCATCTATCCTTAACGCCATCAATCATCGCCGTGAGCAGCTGGCGGCCACTCCACGCGCAGGCCGCTTGTTCTGCTTGGGCTGGGACTCTGTGCGTAGGCCTCGGCAAATGATGGATCAACATCGTGCAGATCCTTCGTCGGAGATCGTGGCACTGCCGCAGAGATGCCCCGTCGCGACATGATGCGTGCGTAGGTGGAGTAGGCAGCATCTGTTTCGTGTGTGAAGAAGGCGTGGCCCACAATGGGCAGACTCACGGCAAGAAGCAGCACAACAGATGTAAAAACGCCAATCGGGCCCAACACCACCATCACACACGTCGCAAATTGTGCCAACTTCAACAAGGGGAGCAGCCAGCGGTATGGGAAGGGTGGCTGGACTGTGGATGTGGACGAAGGTGCATCGGAACATGATGTTGTTGTTGTTGTTGTTGTTGTGTGGCCACGGTTCCACGTGATCTCCATCTCACTCAGTTTGTGCAGCGCAACGGCCAGGCCCACAATGGCGGTGGAGGCTGGATAGAAGTAGCACATGGGCACCGTTTCGAGGAGCACCACATTCATGTAGTTGCGGGAGAAGAAGAAGAGGTTCACGAGCAAACGAGCGAGGAAGTTGGCCTGTGATGGAACACTGAGCCGACCAATGAATTCACGGAGAGGCCGGGCCTGATGGAGCAGCGCCTCTTCATAAAACAGTGTGAGCTGTGGCGAAACCTGCACCAACGCCACACGGACAGAGCGTTGAGGAGTGGAGGCAGTGCCATTCACCGTGGGGCGTGATGGGCGGCCCATGCGCTGCAAGAATCGATGCAATCCGCGCGGTGGCGACGAGCCAACAGGTGAGCTCATGGGTTCTACACCAATGTTGTTGTTGTTGTTGTTGCTTGTGGATGAAGATGCGGTGGTGGCTGACGTCGTGCGTGTGCTGTCCGTTGAAGCCTCTACATCAAAATGAACGCTCTTGTGTTTCCGTGTGGCAACGCCAACCTCGTTCTGTGTTGCTTCGGTGGTGTTGGGGCTGTGGAGGCAAGGAACCTCGTCCTGTGAGCTGCCGAAGGGCGGAGATTCAAGCAAGTCTGGCGTGAGGGCTGGCGGGTCGCTGCTGCTACTGTTAGAGCTTGTGCTGCCGTGTTTGATCTGTGCGTCGCGTGAATCATCGGCTTCCTCATCATCGGTGCGTTGGCCCACCTCAACGATTGGAGTTGGCAAGACGTTGGCAGAGATGGAGGATGAGAGCATGGCACACAACCGAGGGTGTGGGATGGGCCTTCAACAAAATATTTATGATGGATGTTGTGGGTGGGTGAGGTGTTTGAGGATCGTCCGCAGAACGATGGTGGTGGTGATGTGCTTTGTGGAGTTCTCTTATCTTTGTATGTGTGTAGAGAAGACCTTGCAAATGAATATGATACTTGAAGATACGTATGTACGAGCTACAGCAGAATCATGATGATGATGATGATGATGTTGAACGAGGTAGTTGTGTTGGATGCCTGTACTCCGTAGAAACAGCTCACATTGCATGGGATCATCGAGTGAACCGTGAAGAAGCATTAACTGGGGAAGATGGTGCTCATTGCATCTTCAGAAAGATAAAAACCTCTGTTGGCAGTGTGTGTGTGTGTGTGTGGCTGCCTTCATGACTCAGCCAGTACGTTGGAGTAGGCTCGCTCGCAACATCTCATTGAAGGTGTTGCTATCAACCTCCCGCTGACGCACGTTGTCCTGGGCAATGCCCGATGCCTCCAGTGCCAGTGCGATCTGTAGAGCCAGACGATGTTTGCACGCGTACACCTCCTCACGTCGCACGGATTGAAAGGCGTAGGCTGAGCACGGGCAGTAAAAGGGCGTCAGAAGAACATAATCGCCAATACGAAAGAAGTAGCGCAACCCCAACGCAGGAGGTGCTGCAGATTGTTGTTGTTGTTGTTTGGCTGATGTTGAAGCTTGCTGCAGATCCGCGGCATCGCGTGCATCTCCGTTTGCGTTGGGCCACGCTCCACGTATCGGATGATGGGCTCAGCACCGTACAACACGATGCCAAGCGCGGAGAGCAGGGTACGCCCGTAGATGCACTCAAGCAAGGCCAGGGCAGCTTCTGCGGGAGATGTGGTGGCGGCCAACTCCATCGGCTGACGTATTCCAGGGGTGGGGTGAGCCGATGTGGAGCTCGTGGAGAGGTCCTTGGCCCACACAACATCTTGTTGGTGTTGCTGTTGTTGTTGTTGCGCTTGCTGCACTAGGGCAGTAGCATAGGCACGCAGGAGTTCTTCCGTGATGCCCTGAATATCTTCCTCCACACCATGATGAAACATCTTGGCGTCCAACACTTTTTGTGTGTGTGTGTGTGTGTTGGTGTTATTATATAATGTACGTGGAGGTTGTTGTGTGTTGCGTTGGTCAACGACAGAGCAGTATAGTGGTGTTTACGTCCCAGCTAGACTCTGCACATCTTCGTCAGCCCGTGCTTTTTTTTTGTTGTTGTTGTTGGTGTTGTTATTTGCCCTCGTGTGTTGTGTTGTGTATGAGCAAAAGAGGTGTGGAAGATTCAAGAATGCAGCACAAGTCAACGAATGATTGAGGGCGGGAGATCCAAACAAACAGACGCAAGCAACGAGTGGGATGAGAAACGGTGGGTTTTTCTGCGCCGCAACGCACCGTCGCTCACCCCACCCGCGCCATCATCTCAATCAGCCAAGACCACTCACGCCCACATTCCCACCACGAACGTTGTTGCACACTCATCTTCACTTCACACGCAAATATTTGCGAGTGTTCGTGCGGCGTACATGGTTGCGTGAGAATGTGGTGGCTGACATGAAAGAGATGATGCATGTGTCTTGTAGGATTAGGATTGTGTGTGTTTTGTTTGTGTTGTTGTATGTGTGCTTGAAAATGTATGTGGAGGAACGATGAAACACGCTCATCGAATCCTCGCGCTTCGTGAATCTCCCGCACCGCTGCCGCCCTCCTTCTTTCGTTTGCCATCATCTCCACGACGCTTGCGGTGCCGCTCGCCATCTCCGCCGCTGTGTTCTGCGCTGCCGGATCGTTGACGTTTGGCATGGCGCTCCTTCTCCTCACGCCGTCTGCGTTTCTGCACCTCACGAAGATCTTCAAATTCCATGTTTTCATAAGGATTCGCCACGGGCACAAATGGTTGTGGTACGTGCAGTTGTTGTTGTTGTTGTTGTTGCTGTTGTTGGGGAGCAGGAAGCTGCGGAGGCATCGAGGGAAGAGGAAAGCCGCTCACCGCCACGCTCGGAAGCGTTGCGGGGATGGAGGGCATAGCAGCCATGCGATCAGCAGTTGTTGTTGTGGTTGTTGTTGTTGTTGGCGAGAAGGGGGAGATAGACGGGGCAGCATCTGGCAACATGGGTGAAGAGATGGATGGCAGTTGGCCACCTTGTGGACCCTTCACGAGACGTGCAATCTGCACCACCGATGAGCTTGCATCTCTGCAAAAACTGGCGTATGTGTGCTCCACCATCGCCATCTCCTCGGCACGCACACCAAAACACCGCCACCAGCCCTTTGGCAGCTCCACGAGCGGATCTGCTGTGGCTTGAATGGCGCACACACCCAAGAGTGCGGCAGAAGCATTCAACACGAGCTCCGCGCAACGTGGTACATCATTGATCCAACACACGGCGCGGCTGATCCATCTCTTGTAGGCCTCCGTAGCCTTGCCCGTGGCAGGGTCGTAGCCC
Source organism: Jaenimonas drosophilae (assembly GCA_030849065.1). Lineage (NCBI taxonomy): Eukaryota > Euglenozoa > Kinetoplastea > Trypanosomatida > Trypanosomatidae > Jaenimonas > Jaenimonas drosophilae. The sequence goes on from JASAON010001564.1 coordinate 39,280, forward strand.
TCCACGAGTGTGTTGAGAAAGAGGATGGCGTGTTTGATGGGGCACTCCACGAAAACATGAAAACCAAGTTGGTGCAACAAGATTGTTTCTGCCTCACTCACACAGGCCTTAAAATCTTCGTAGTACTCTGGTGGTGGCCGAAGGAGGTCGTTGACTGGCACCCCACAACGCCGCTCACTGAGACGCACAAACACACCAACAACGTGGGAGATGCGCACCCCAGGATCTTCCATCTTGGCCGCCACGAGCACACAGGCCGCGGCAAGGAAGGAGACATCATTATGCTCCATCACGTGTGCCACACACACCTCCATCGGTGCGAAGAGGTCGTGCAACGGGTGAAGGCTGGAGCGCACACTCTTCTCAGCCGGTTCAACGTAGGCCACACGTTGAGATGAATGTGCAGGAGGTACATCGCACGTCCACCGCTGTTCGGGTGCAGAAGAAGAGGTTGGGTCTGCTGCTGCGGAGGTGGAGGAGGAGGAGGATGGCAGCTGCGACGTCGTGGATGTGCTGTTGTTGTTGTTGTTGTTTGTGGTGGTGTTTGTGTAGTGAGCTCGGAAGTCACGATCAACGGCGTGCTGAAAGCGTTGGAAGAGCGTGGCGGCGCGGTACCCGACTGACGGTGTGGTGCCCAACAAAATACATCCGCTACGGATGAGGTCAGCGCCGTATGCGGTGTAGGCCTGACGTGCTGCAGAATGAGTGCCAGAGTGTGCCATGTTGGCCTAGTTTGTGTGTGTGTGTGTGTTCTAAAGAGAAGCTCCCACACTGAAGGGGAGGTATGTGGTGCTACAACAACATGATGATGGAAGTGAAGAAGTTGTAGCTCTCATCAAACTCATAAACACATAGATGCAGCCGAGATGATGATCATCAAGTACATTGAATGAAAATGTTTTCTGGTACTTGCCCCCAACACGTCCACGTTATGCATGGAGGGTACGAACAAGACGAAGATGATGATGATGATGATGATGATGGATCTGCATCTACTGGCACACGTGTGGTGAGATGGGATTAGCGCACAATGCTACAGCGCATCAAAATCCTCGCCATCATCCGCAGGAGCCACGGGTGCCTCTGTGGCCTGTTGCTCATCGCGTGCAATTCTCTCCTGAAGGCCCTCTTGGCGGAGAATGGCGTCGCGCAAATCGTTGAACTCATCATCCGATAAATCCGCCACGTTGGGATCGAGCTCAATGAGCCTCTCACGATCACCGCGTGCGAGGGCATCGAGGAAGACTTTCATCTCCTCACGTGAGTATACGTCTGCCTCGTTGCCCTCCTCTCGCATCGAAGAAACGGTGCGCTCCATCTCCATCTCCTTCGCATCAATCTCTTCCTCACGGTCGGCCACGATCTCAGCGAGCAGCGACGGCTTCTTGTTGATGGCCTTGGCTAGTTTGGCACCATGTTCCTGCAGGTTGCGGCAAATGTTGGCCTTCTCACAGGTTTTGTGATAGAGCTCCTCGTAGAGCTCCTTGCTTGCCAGGTCCTTGAACTTTTTGGAAGCGTGCAGAATGAGCGAGGTCAACGAATCCATCGTGGAGCTCTCCATCAACTCTTCACAAATGTGTGCCGTGGTGCTACACGTACGCTTGCAACGTAGTGGCTTTTGCAGGAGGCCCAGCTCCAGGCCCACATTGCCTTGCTCATCCGAGGAGTTCTTCAGAACCAAGGAACGCACCCACTCACCCACTTCATGGAATGGATTGCACAGATTCTCCAGCACATCGAGCAAGACATCCTCAGTGAGATCGAGATGATGTTCCTGGAGGTTCAGCATGCCATGATGGGAGACGCGCAAGGCGGAGTGGAGCGCGATGCGGCACACACCACAGGCCATACCCTTCTGCACAATGGTGGTGAAGGGGGGAAGCAGCTTGGCCTTGGCGGTCGCGGCCTCGGCTCCACTCGAGATGATCATCATGGCACACACACTCACCACGAGCAGCATCATTGATGTACGCATGAAAGCCACACGAGCCATTTGTTGCTGCTCCAAGATGAGGGTTAAGTATATGAATGTATGTATGTGTGTGTGTGTGTGTGTTGAGGCAACAACAAGGACACGCCAGATGAAGATGTAGGTACGAATCTATTCTATGGGCAAAACACAAGAAGCACCAACGAACAAAGACGAAACATTAATGGCCGGGACATCCATGCGTTTCCAACAACAACAACATACGACGATGATAGCGGCAAGAGATGAAGATGGCTTAACGTGTTGGGCAAAAGAAGATTCGCCAACATGAAGATGATGTGGAGAGAGGAGAGACAGACTATCAGCCTCTCGATGATGTGTGTATGTGTGTGTGTGTGTTGCAACTACTTGAATAAGGAGCGGGCCTGCATATCCAGCTCGGTGCTTCGCTGTGCTGAGCTGAGTGCCGCCTCCTTCTGCTTGGATGCTTCATAGGAATTCACGAGTGCTTGCATGTTGTAGTGTTGTTGGTGTTGGTCGTGCAGCACCTCCTCGTCATCCAGCGCATCAAAAAAGTTGGCGAAGATGAAGTTGCGCACCCACTCCGGCACGTTGTCGCGGCGTGCGAGCTTGATGGCCTCTCGATTGATGTAGTGATTCATGGGCTCCATCTTGCGCATGAGGATGGTCTCTGCCTCATGTAGGCGGTTGAAGATGGAGCGCGGGTTGGTATCATGAATCTGCTTCGCCACCATGTGGCTGAGACGGTTGGTGCTGAAGGGATTCACGGCAAAGTGAAGCATCTCCGATGGTGCTGATGATGATGATGATGAAGAGAATGTGTTGGGAAGTTGGCCATTCAAGAGCATCTGCAGCTGCTCCTCCACGACCGCTGTGCGTGATGAGGGAAGAGCACTGCCAACGGGCATGTTCGTCTTCTTGATGGTGTTGGTGGTGGCTCCATCTTCACTTGTGATGGTGAGCTGACGTTGGTAGTGCGCATGATCTTCTTCCAGCAACACCTCCGCCTGCAGCTCCACGAGCTTCGCCAGAATCTTTCCCGCACCCGGTGCAAAGTCAGCGGCGCTATCACCAAATCCGCAACACACAAAGTTGTTGAAGGCACCGCCACAGTGGTCAATGAAGGGTAGGCCATCTGGAGTGAAGGAACGACGATAGCGTTGTACGTGAGGCTCTGCAACACATGATGATGATGATGATGAAGATCCAAGTAGCTTTTCGCTCCACGCTGGCAGAGCAACCCCAGACGCCACTTGGATGTTGGCCGCGAGCTTCTCCAGCATCGCGCTCCGTGTGGTGGTGCCATGAATATTCTCCACTGACATGAGCCCACTGATGCGATACTCAGGGCGGTGGCCATCTCCGACACGTCGTGCAAAACCACGCAAGCCACATCGCTCACTCAGCTGTGTCAAGGAGGCACCACCAACCGCATCATGATGATCATCAACACCAGGAAAGAGGGAGGCCAGGGCCTTCTCCAACGCGTCTGGCAGCGCACACGTCTGTGGGAAGATGGCCGACCAACCCGTTAAGCCAATAATGGGCAGAGGCGTGGAGCTGCGCGCGACGTGGCTCGTCTCGGCACCCGCGGCGAGCACCACCACATCAAATCGGTGGTGTGAGGTGACGATCTCATTGGTTTTTGTTGGATGAGGTCGTACCGTTGTGAGGCTTTGCGCGCTCTCCACGTCGTACCTGAGGTGTGTTTGGCAGCCAAGCACGCGCTCCCCCAGGACGAAGCGAACGTTGTAGCGCTCGGCACAGATGCGCGCCACACCACGCGTCCAGCCAACCGGATCAATCATCATCGGGGAAGGATGTGCGGTATGTGTGGGCTGCCACACCAACGACCGCGTCTGGGATGATGATGATGATGGTGACGAGGTGCGTGGCTCCACGCGACCAACCTGCACATGTTGCGTGAGGATGTGCGCCTGGAGCTCAGGGTGCTCCCTCTGCATCTCCTGCACCACCGCCACACTCAGGCAGCTGAGGTTGTCGGAGAATCGGCTGACCTCATCACGGCTTTGTTGGCTGCGATGTCGGCCAACAAGCCAACGCATAAAAGATGGATCCATCATGGCGGGAAAGAGGCCACGACGCATCGCAACATCCGGGCACGCAGCAGAAGAGATGCTCTTCATCACCTCCAGCGCCAAGTTAGACTGCACAAGTGGGGGATGTTGTTGAAGGCCAACACCAACCATTGGGCTGCAGCACTGCGTTTCATCGCCCGCGGCGATCTCCGACAAGGCGTCGAAGACAACAACGCGAAATCCGAGGCGGGCGAGCTCGTAGGCGGCATGAACGCCCGCGATGCCGCTGCCAACAACGGCGGCAGATGGGGGTGAGAGGTCCAGGTGCTGCAAAACATCATCGGTGCTGGTTGGTGAAGAAGATGCAGCAGGTGCAGATCGTGAAGATGTCGTGTTGCCCATTCGTTGCTACGGTATCAATTTGGTGGATCAATGGTGATGTGGCGAGATGCAGAAAGAATGAGGGAGGAGAGGGGCGTAGTGCCACACAAGAACCGCGAACTACTCTCCAGCCTCTAACCTACAACCATGAAGATGAAGATGAAGATGAAGAAGATAGGTAGCACATTATATCTGGAGCACGTGCATCAACATCAGGAACATTGTGCGTACGATCTTGGTTGTCACATTACTCGACTTGATTAAAACCCCAACATTCATCATCATCATCATCACCATCATCATCATCATCATCATCATGAATGAAGAACGCGTGAGCAGCATCGTTGGTATTTACTGGGCCAACTTTAGGAAGGCTGGTGCCGCATCCTTCAGCCACTCCTCCTGCACCACCGCAACATCCTTCATGAATCGTTTCGTTGTACGCACGACGCTGTTGAAGACGACCAAGGCCGGCTTCTTGCGCGCAGTGAAGAGCACACTTGATGGATGTACGTGGAGTGGCAGTTGGCCAACAATGGATTGATATAACCCCAACTTTGCATTGAAGAAGGCGGCTTGCAGAAAATAGCCGAAACAGAGCGCACGTCGAAGCAGCTCAAAATCCATGAGTTTGGGTGTTCCGCGTGTTTCGTCATCGCGAAGTTGTGAATGTGATGATGAAGATGGTTTGCCATGTTCGTTCTCATCCTCCTCCTCTGCATCTCGTGCACGCTTCCACCCTGGTGCCCGCAGCTGGCCCAGCAAGGATGGCGGAATCAAGGCCTTCATCAGCTCCGCATCCTCTTTTTCATTCAAGATGGCGCTGAGTTGCGTCATGACATCCTCCGCCTTCAGCATTTGCCGATGGCTAATCCCATTCGTCTCACACCAACTCGAGCGTTGATCCTTCCCCACACGTCTGTAGGCGTGGTACATGCTCAGCAAGGTGGCATGATCTCCCGCCGATTTGCTAAACGTCATGCGGCACTGATCGGCCCCGCCACGCTTATCCTTCGACGTCAGGAACATGTTTTCCGTGTTGGTCAGCGCCACGACGGTGATGGCATCGCGCCCAACCCCGAGCGCCTTGCCAGCGAGCAACACCATGGCCGACATCGGTTCAATGGGGAAGTCTGTGAGGCGCATGCCGAGTGCGGTGATACGTCCGTCACGGTTGAGGGCCTGCAACAGCATCAACGTCTCTTCCGCCTTGGCCACGGCAGCAGGTCGTGGCATATCCATAAACTCAAAGCTGAGAATATCGTGAATGTGAAGGCTCTTCATTTGCAACACAACGCTAATGAGGCTGCTGCGGCAAATCTCTGGAGTGGTGTTCTCGGCCAAGCCCTCGAATGCGTTGGCGGTGTAGAGGCGGAAACATTTGCCGGCCGTCATGCGGCCCGCACGACCAGCACGTTGCGTGGCCTGTGCGCGGCTCACATCAACTTCCGTCAGGGCCTCCATCCCACTTTTGCTGTTGTAAAATTTGGCCTTCACGACGCCTGCATCCACGACGTACTTGATACCCTCCACCGTGATGGAGGTCTCGGCGATGTTGGTGGCGAGGATGATCTTGCGCTCCTGACGTGGGGCGGGCTCAAACACACGAAGTTGTTGCTCGTAGGGCATGGCGGAGTAGAGGGTCAGAACACAGAAGTCGGGCACATCGTTGGGCAAGGCCTTCATACGTGCCTCGAGGATGCGCTTGGCATCCTCAATCTCCTCCTGGCCCGTCAGGAAGCACAAGACGTCTCCGGCTTCTTCGTGTTGATGGATCTGCAACACGGTGCTCACCGTGGCCTCCACGTAGTCGGCCTGTGGCTCAACGGTGTGCAGGATAGATACAGGATGCGTGCGGCCATGCACGACGCCAATCGGGGCGTTCCACCAAAATTGCGAAAACTGATCGGCGTTGAGGGTGGCTGACATCACGACGATCTTCAAGGACGGCCCACGACGTCGCGCAATGGCCTTGAGCAAACCAAAGAGTACATCCCCATGCAAGGTACGTTCGTGGGCTTCATCCAAAATGATGCAGCTGTACTTTTGCAAGTCTGCGTCAGCCTGGATCTCACGAAGAAGAATACCATCCGTCAGGAATTTGATGCGTGTGTGCGGACCACAGGTATCATCGAAACGAACGGCGTAGCCCACTTCACCACCCACACGCCCGCCACGTTGTTTGGCCACATGACGTGCAATACTGACGGCAGCCACACGACGTGGTTGGGTGCATCCAACGATGCCACGCGTGTTGGCATCCTCACGCTTGGCCACGAGCTCATCAAAAATGTACTGCGGCACCTGTGTTGTTTTGCCAGATCCGGTTTCTCCCACTAAAATGATGGCTTGATGGCGGCGAATGAGACGTACAATGGCATCTTTGGCCTCGGCCACGGGCAGCAAGGTTGGCGATGCACTCATGTTGATGATGATGATGGCGTATCAATGCTGCAAAAAGAGTGGTGCAAAAAGGATGCAGCCACACACACACACACGCACGGAATGGCTAATGGCAAGTTGTAGGGCTGCCACTGGCCTTCACCACAATCACGACTACCTGCAAAAGCATGAAACAACAACAAGAAGAAACAAGAACCACGCAACTACTCAAACATCCACATGAAGATGGGCATATATCCAACGATACAGTTGTACTAGGAGGAGGAGGTGGTGGGTGTGCTTCATTAGTGCTCGAAGCAGCATCGCACAGCAACGGTGGTTGTGGTGTGGTACGAAGCTCATCAGCACAACAAAGATGCAGCACGTTTGGTCCATGGATGTGCAAGCATCATGAGCGAGCTCCTCCACTTACCACCTAACAACAACAACAACAACATCATCATCATCATGGCCATCATTACTTAGCTGCACAACGAGGCCAAATCACCACCAAAACCGTACGCGGCCGGCACAGAATCAAAAAAGTGCTGAAATTGGTAGGCCGAATACACGTGAAAAGGTATGTCAAGGGGCTGAAGACGCAGCCACTCCGCACGTGCAGCATCTCCGAGTGGTGTTTGTGCGCGCAACACCCGCGACAGGAGCTGGTGCCCTGGATAGGTGGCCTCACCCCACATCTCCGCCACGGCGAGGCCGAGGAAGATGGGCATCGAGCGTCCTTGCAGCCACGACGGAATACGGCGATGGCACACCTTCCAGAACACATATGTTGGCGGCACCACGAGGCATGCCGGGCCGAGCACCATTTGGTACTTCATGAATCGGTAGCTGATCCAGAACTTGCGCTCCTCCAACGTGGATGGAAGCTCATCATGAACGCAGATGCGTCTGCAGTTATCCATCAGCAGTTTGATGTTGCGTGTCTTCTCGCGGGCGTGGCGCTCGCTCGGGATGGAGATGAGTGGCACACGGTAGGAGAGCCCATCGGCACCGCTCCAGCTGTGCGTGGCGGGGTTGTACGTGCCTGGATGATCTTGCACCAACGTGGCAGCCTCAAAGGAGGTCTGTGCCTGGCCCGTGATGAGCTGCACAAAATCCGCCACGAAGGAGGCGCCGGCACTCGTCAGATCGAGCACTGACGGGATGTTGCTGCCGATGCCGGTGTTGTAGTGAGACATGTGAAGCACGCAACACGTACGTAGGCTGAAATGATGTGGGAAGATTAGGTGATGATGAAGATGAAGAACAAAAAAAACATGTTTGTGTGTGTGTGTATGTGTGTATGTGTATGTATCATCATGAGTGTTGTGATCGTGAACCATCTCAATTATGGTGGCAAATTTTCTTTTTTTTCTTCAACACAACCCAGAAGAGAGTCATACCCAAGAAAATCTTCGCCCGTATTCTACGTGAATGATAGCTTCACGTGCATCTCTCACGGAATCCTCTACGCATGCATCATCATCATCCTATGAAACAAGACGACGTGATGAGCCAATTTCGTTGGCCCCACAACACTCACAATCCAAAATGGCGCAGAGTTTTCTCTAAACCAAATGTATGTTGCATATAAATGCTCGTTGTTGGCGCACAAAAGAGCGGAGAAGATGGCAAAGAATCCTTTTTTTTCCTGACCGTTGGTATACAGCCACGGTGAGCTCCGTCTCTCCTCCGTTGATGATGTTGTTGTTTTCGTTTTATTATTGGTTTTGGTGCAACTCCTCGTCGCGAGAAGATGAGGCAGAGGTTGGCCTCCTCCATTACAGTCCAGTAGCAGCAGCACACATGGATGAAGCATCCATTCACGAATAACGTGTTGTTGTGCCACCTCTCTCACGACGTCATTTACACCACAGAAAAAAAAAACTTAGAACAGTACGATAGAATCAATGTATATTTGTACGTTGATGATGTGTAGCCCATACTTACATCAACGCTCACAAAACACAAGAAGATAAGAAACAATCACTGGCTGGGAATATTGACGGCGTTGAAGGGCGTCGTTTCACAAAAACCAGAAACATAAGCACTAGAAAGAAAAAAAAAGAACGTGTTTTGGTGTGTAGTTGGAGTGTTGGATGATGATGTTGGTGTGTTGGATGTTGGTTATGAATGTTGATGGGGCGAGGTGGTGGTGAGTCGTACGTTCATCGCCAACGTTTGTGTGTGTGTGTGTGTCTCTGTGTGCTCAGATGAGATGATCTCCTCGTCCACGTTACTTGGGGATGTTGTCCATGACAAGTTGCTCCAACAAATCCATGTGAGCCTCGTCGTCGTTGAGGGCCGCAATGTAGTGAAAAACACCTCCGCCAGCCTTTTCATAGTCCTCTCGTGCCTCCTCCGCAATCTCGTGCAACGTCTCCACGCAATCGCAGCTGAAGCCCGGACACAACACCTGCACATGGCGCACACCCTCCTTGCCGAGCTCCTTTAGCACATCATGGGTGAAGGGCATGAGCCACGGTTCATTGCCAAAACGTGATTGGTACGTCAAGCGAATCTTGTCACGATGAATGCGCAGCGTCTTGGCCAACGCCTCGGTGGTGGACGCACACCGTGTTGGATAATCATCTCCCTCCGCCACATATCGTGTGGGGATGCTGTGAAAGGAGAGGATGAGCACATCGGGCTCGCCATGACGTGCAAAAGACGCCTCCACGCTCTTGCGCAGGGCCTCAATGTAGGCTGGATGATCGGCGTAGTCGCGCACGAAGCGGATCGATGGCACCAAACGTTGGCCGCGCAGTGCCGTCGCGACGCAATCCAGAATAGATCCCGTTGTGGTTGACGTACACTGCGGAAAAAGCGGCAGGACGAGGAGCTCCGTTACCCCAGCCGAGCACAAACGTGCCACGGCAGACGCCATGTTAGGCTCGCTGTACGTCATGGCCAGCTCCACATGAATGTTGCGCAAGCGTGGGTCGCTGTGGCTGCCCAAACGTTGTGCGAGAGCGCGTTGTTGGCGCTGGGAGTACACGAGCAGTGGGGAGCCCTCCTTCGTCCAAATGGAGGCGTAGAGCGGTGCCACACGTCGTGGGCGGGTGCGTAGAATGACGAGATGGAGCAGCGGCAGCCAAAACCAACGTGCGAGATCAATCACACGGCGATCGCTCAGAAACGGGCGCAGAAATTGGCGCACACCGCTGGGCGTTGGGGTGGCTGGTGTGCCAAGATTCACGAGGAGTACGCCGCGCTTCATATGAGGAAGAGGTGTGCGTTGGATGATGTAGTATCTGCGAAACAACAACCATAAATAATAATAATAATAAAAAGAAGAAGAGCGTTGTGTTGTGACGTGCATCAATCATGGAGTGGGAGCATCGTGGCAATGTTTCATGCATGACGTGGTTGGTTAAGGGCTCCATACGTACGTAATGAAAGCTCTACACAAGCAGTTGTGTGATGATGATGATGACGATGACGATGACGTTGTGCGTTCATCATCTCAGACGCTTCACGTCCTCCTCTGGGCGTTGTGGCTGGCGGAGCATCTCCTGTCGCGGATCGCCCGCCGCCATGGGTGTGTGGTAAATGCGGCGGTGCCTCGCTCCACGAAAGAACTCGTGCCGCTTTGGCTTTTCCAGCACCCACGGCTGATCCTTGAAGCGTGTTCGCATCATCTTGTGATGGGCGTGCCACTTCTCCACGCACACATCACGTAAGGTGGGCGGTGCCAAGACAATCTGTTCCTGTGGTCGGCGATGATGCAAGGCGCGATCCATGCGTTGTGCCGCCACCTCCGCCATCTGCAACACCTCATCTCGCTTCTCATTGCACCGCATCTCTTCGCAGATTTGCCCCGCTCTAATCATCACCGCCACCGCATCGGGATGTGAGTGCGTGCATGCCTGTGCAAATCGTACACATCCATCAACGTACTGCAAGAAGGTGTCTTGGTCAGGCTCCGGGAGCTCCGCAAACACCTTGATCCGCCCCGCAACACGCATCTCACTGAAGCACTCCAAGGCTTGAAGAAGAAGTGTTGCTTTATCCATGCCACGGTTGTTGTCGCGCACCGCCCAGCGCTTCGTCATGATGCCAACCAACGCATTGAGACGTTGTTCCGGTGGCAGGTCCTCCAGACGGTTCGTGGAGTACAAGAAAACATCATTGGCACTATCATCACGCAACACACCAAAATTTTCGGTGGCTTCGCGTTCGTGGCCTTTTTCATGAACGAGCTCATGATTGTTGCCGCCCTCCAACCACCAATGCCGTGAGAAACGTAGGCGGTCCTTCACGAGACTCTTGTAGCGTGCGTGCGGGTACTGATGAAGATTGCGGATGGAACGACGTTGAATGGTAAGTACATCATGATGATGATGCAAGATGCTGCTGCGGGTGGTGGTGAGGGTGAGGCCAGCAGCAGACCAACGCTTCATGATGATGTTGTGGTCGTGTACCTATGAGCTTATACCAACAACAGTGTGCTGCTACCAACAATATACAAAAAAAAACAAGAAGAGTACGAGTACGTGTGTAGGTGTGCAAGATGGTCATCACTCATCACGTGTTTTGCATTCATCAACATGTTGTGTTGTTGTTTCGTTTTTTTTTTGTCATAGCAACAATTATAAATGTGTGGTTCTTGACGCACCCACAAAATTCATCATCATCATCATCATCATCATGTTTCGTGGTGCATCATCCGTGCATGCCTACACCAATCACAACATCGTCTTGCCCTTCTTGATGGCACGAGCCAATGAAGCCTTGCCGCCACCAGCCTCACGCTTGTTGGTCTTCGCCTTCTTGGCGTAGGCCGGCACCGCATCGCCGCCATTGTTGTTGTTGTTCTGCTTCCGCTCCTGTGTACGGGCATAAGCACGCTTCTTGCTTTGCAACTTCTTGTGATAATCATCTCGTGGAGGTCTGCCACCTGTCTCACCCCCACTTGCTGCTGCCTCACCATCCGCATTGGTTGTTGCTGGAAGCGGGCCATCATCATCGTCGGAGCTCGAGAGATGGCGGTTCCGCATGAGCATAGCATCTTCCATCGCACCATCATCGAGCTCATCCTCGTACATGATGGTGTTGAGCATGCGGATGCGTTCCTTCATGGATTCATCAATATTAAAGGCACCACCATCACCATCGAGTGTGTGTTCGTGGTGCTGCATGGTCGCCACATCTTCATAGCCTCCATCATCATGTTCGTTGAGCTCATCACCCACACCAAACAAATCGCTGCGAAGGAGCTGATGCAGTTGTGCCACGGAGAGATTCACGTCATAGTCATTCTGCTGAATGTGGCCAATGCCACTCATCCACGCATCATCAAGCAATGTTGTTGTTGTTGTTGTTGTTGCTGCTCCTGCAGGTGGAGGTGATGAAGGTGCTGCTGCTGCTGCATCTTCATTGGGAGATCCATGCAGTGCAGCAACGAGGTGTGGTGGCACGTTCTCCATGCTGGCATCCAAAATGAGCTGCTCCACGTCATCGCCATAAAACGCCAAGGCCGCCAACACGCCCGTCGGTGAAAAGAAGGGGAATATGTCCAGCACCATGGATACCAACGGATGAGATGCCGCCACAGCAGCACTCGTTTCATCTTCACGCACATCACCATCAACATCTGCTGCTGCTGCTGTTGTTGTTGGTGGTGGTGGTGGTGTATGTGTTGAGGCTGCATCTCCAAGCACACACTGACGCAGCACATCCTCTGACGCCCCAAGCTTCACCGCCTCTGTTGGCATGAGAAAATGTTGTGCCACGAGCACATCGATGCTCACGCCATTCTCCACGAGCGCCATCAACGTCAGCTGGAAGAAGCGCTGACGGCTGCGTGTGAGTGTGGCGGAAAAGTCTTTGCTCTCCGCAATCTCATCCGCCAAACGTTGCAACACGGGCCCGACGTACACATCCTCATCCACGAGCGGAGGTACGAGGAGATGCATCAACCGGCCAAGATGTTGTTGTGGCCCGTGCTCCACCATGCGCAAGGTTGGCCCGCTCATGTACTGCTTCAGAAAGCTCACAAGTCGTTCGTAGGTTTGCTCCACCACGGACGGCACACACCAAACACGTACTTCACAATGTTGTTGTTGTTGTTGTTGTTGTTGGTGTAGTTGTTGTTGTTGTTGTTTGGTGCCAACATCAGCACCTGGTGCAGCGTGTTGTTGGTAGGACCGGAACATGAGGAGCACGACGGCTGTTTCGATGCTGGCGTTGAGGATGATGGCATGCACCTTTGAGAAGATCTCACGGCGATTGGCCAAGGCCTCGCATGACAACAAAAAATGTTGCAGCAGTGGCACCATCACATCCACGGCGATGCGCATCGCACGAAGGATGGAGGACAGTTGAAGATAATCCGCCACACATGGGCATGATTGCACCAACGCCCACACCTGCCGCACGAGACGAAACGTTTGCTCCATCAGTGGCACCACATCTCCGGACATGCGTTGATGTCGGCCACGCTGGAGCTCCACAACACACCGGTTCATGAGTCGGCTGAAGGCCTCGCCCCACACCACAAGATGTTGTGGCAACGTGCAGAGTAGGCCTGGGCAGCAGAGGAACACCGCGGTGATGATGATGTTGGCGGTGCCAGGGCTGTGGCGATGAAGAAGTGGTGCGCACAAGCAGATGTTCTTCATGGGGAGCAACTGCAGCAAACGCCGAGAGAGAGATCGGAGTGAGTCAGCGCGAGCTGGTCCAGCCACATCGGTGGTGGAAAGACGCACGAGCATCAGCACAACATCTTCTTCTTGTGTGGCAGAGATGGCACGACGCTTGGCAAGAGAAGAGGTGCTGCTGGCTTGATCCACGGCGGTGAGGAGGTTATGCATCAGCGTTGGGAGCTTCTCGTGATGCATCGCAACCATCCAAAATGCGAGATCATCGGCGTCGCGCACCAAACGATGAAGATCATTCCATGATGATTCTGTTGCATCCGAGGTGGTGAAGTAGGCGGAACACACCACCGCCACTTGATCAGCCTCCATCGTTGATGATGATGTATTTATGTGTGTGTGTTGCCGCAATGGATTGCAACTCACCACTGCCCTACCACTTCTCTGCCAAGCTGTGTGCGGCAGCGGACGCTGATCTGTGCAGAACTCTAATAACATCAAGGAGGAGGAGGATGACCATCATCACGAGCAGAGTCGGAACACACACACCACTCAAAGTACGTGCAACGGTTGTTGTTGTTGTTGTTGTTGTTGTTTGTTGTTGGTGAAGTGAGTGGAGCAGTCAGCATCGCAATTCATTGATGATCATCACCCCACATGTGCAAGTACTTTCACATGCACGCCAATTCAATCATCATCATCACCATCATCATCATCATCATCATCATCTGTGAGTTGCATCTTCGCTCGTTGAGCATGCCACATGACGTACTCATCCATCGCAATGGGCCACGACTCATCGATGCTGTAGGTGGTGTAGTCGGTGATGTCGGCGAAGCTAAACAACATCTGCCACATATCGCGCAGATTCTCACGTTGTCGGAAGCTGGACGAATTCACAAACATGCGCCACAACTTCCAGTTGCGGAAGTAGCGGTAGTGCGCACGTGGACGTGGTTGTGAAACATCATCATCATCATCATAACGAGCATCCTTGATGCAGGCACTCCTTTCATCATCGTAGAAGAAGGCGCTCCAAATCTCGATCATGATGGCATGACGATCGGTGCCGCGGTTGTCCTGCAAACACCAAGCGTAGAGGAAGCAGTAGAAGCCGTAGAGCACACGTGAATTGCGGCGGAGAATGGCATCCGCACGCACCACATCATCATGAAGCATAGCAAAGCCAGCAGCATAATCATCATCTGCCGTGAGAAGTTTGGATGATGATGAAGATGTTGTTGTTGTTGTTGTTGTTGTAGGTTGAGCTCCAGCCACTGGCTCCATCTCCTCACGAAGACGCGCACTGGTGTAGGCTACAAAAACTGTTTTTGATATGGAGTACGGCGCGCCACCCGCCGCACGCATCAGAAAGGCCAGAATCTGCACCGAAAAGTCCTCCAAGCAAACATGGAGATGTTGTGCGAGCACCTCCACGTGTGCCAAGTGAATCATGGGCTCCATGCCCGTTGATGCAGCACTTTCATGTCGCTGTGCCGGGCACACAACATGAAACATCTCCGATGCCACAAGAACATAGTCCGTGGAGGAGGAGGATGATGATGATGATGTAGGCGGCACCATCTTCATGTACGTGGCCGCTGTGCCGCTGCATATAGTGAAGCCCAAGAGAGAGAGATGGAGGAGGAGGAGCACATGATCTTGTGGCATCCGCAACATAATAATATTGGCCACAACAACACAACCAAAAAAACATCATCACACGTCAGTTTTTTAGCATTTGTTACTCGAACAACAACATTCATCAACAACATCAAACAACTTTGAGCTCATCATCATCGGTTGGTTGTGTAGCCCATCTTTCCTGGATCGGTACGCTTGACGCAATCGCACACGGTGTGTATGTTGCACTTGCGCTCTCCCGACTTGATCCAGTGCCCACCCTTCTTCTGCTTCACCTCGAAGCTCACGTTGCGCGCGGAGATGAGCTTCAAATCCCCCTTCTTGTGCTTAATCTTTCCGTTGGCCTTCATCTTGCGCGGGCGCTCAGACTTCTGCGCCTTCATTTTTTGCTTTGGTGCCTTCTTCGTACGTTTGCCCATGTTCGATGGGTGGTGGAGTACTACAACAAGATATATATCTATCCACGACAACAACAACAACAACAACAACAAGAAAGAAACAGCATTCATGTATTGGATTGATACATCATCATCATCATCATCATCATCATCATCATCGTGAAGCTCGTAGAATCATTCGTGCGTTGCTCACAACTCACCACAACAACCATGATCCTCATCATGGATTGGCATCGCAGAAGCGCTTCAGCTCCATCATCTCCTCCGTTGCCGTCAGCCCGCTCAGCGCGGCGAGAAGTTGGCGGCACTGTTGCCGCTCATCCGCCGACAAGACGTCGCGCACACGCACCAAGCGGCGCAGCATAATGTTGCGCAATTCCTCATCAACCATCAGCATCTTAAGTTGTTGTAGGCCACGCATCACGGCAAGAAGTTGAGCCGCGGAGAGCTCCTCGTGGAGGTCCATGACGGCAACACACAAGGGCCGCAATCGGTAGCGTTCATGTTGGCCAAGATGCAGCCGGCACGCACGCGCAACCTCCGCCACGACGTGCGTTAATGTAGATGCCGGGCGCTCTCCAAGATGGCTGGGCACAATCTTCTCCGCACATGCCAAGACATCCTCCGTGGAGCTCGTGTTGGTGCTCCACGTACGCAGGAGTTGCTCCACGGGATTCATCTTGCCATCGTGCAAGGATGGCGCCACGGGAATCCGTGGATGCTCACGAACACCGGCGAAGAGCAATGCGCTCATGACACGTGGGCCATCCTCCAGCTGAATATCACGCAACTTATCAATGGTGATGCGCAACACGGGCTCCACCTTGCGCTTCCATGCGTCATGGACGCCATCCACGTCCGGCACATCGCGCTCAAGATTCATGCCACCGAGCCCGTAGAGGAGCTTACAACGTTGTTGTGTTGTGAGGTGGGCGAGGGAGCGACGAATGTGTCGGGCAGTGAGGAGCATGAATTTGGCATGGCGTAGTTGCAAGCAGGACATGGCATGACTGAGATCAATGAACCACGACGGAGGGAGTAGATGCTCCGTGTTGTTGTTGTTGTTGTTGTAGTAGTTGTTGTAGTTGTTGTTGTTGGTGTTGTTGTTGTTGCGGTGATGATGATTGGGTGATGGTGAAGATCCTCCGGCATGGCGTCTATTGGCGTGTTTGTGGCGGAGTGCGTGAAGAAAGATGCCGTCCAGCCATGATTCTTGATGCATCGGTTGTTGGCGCAACATGGCGAGGCCCAACACATGCCGACGAAGGCCATCCGCCGTCACTTCCTTCGGACGCATCAAGGATGCAAACATTTTTTGATGTACGTGGCGATGCTGCAACACACCGAGGCTAAAAATGATTTGGCAGAGTTGTTGGCTCGTCAGCATGGGATGTGAGGCGTGCAGCACGTGGCAACATTCATCGCACACCTCACCATCGTAGAGGCCCAGGTCTGCCATCATGCTCAACGCCATGCCAGCATCCAACCGGCTGAGCTCCATGCTTCGTAGCGCAACGAAGAGCTCGCGTGCGCCACGTGCGCGCTGCATCTTGGCCTCCATCTCAACGCGTGTTTTTGTTGGCAGCAGTGAGTGTTGGTCGCTGCCCGTGGAAGAGAAGCGGAAGGACTTGGTGTGTGTGTGCGCAACACCACGAATGAGGCTCAGCATGGAGAGTGTGGTTGGCTGATGTGTGTGCAACATCCATGATTGATGTGCGCCATGGAAGGCATCATGAATCAAGCCACTGAGACGCTCACCAACCTCATCCACCAGCACCGATGATGATGATGATGATGATGATGAGGTCATCGTGTTGGCCACAAGTTTTCGGTTGGCCTCTTCCATCGTCATGATGGAGCGGAGTACGCCACAACGTTGGTTAATATCGCCGAGGTTGTTGCCAACGTAGCGCTCACCGAGAACCAACGCATGCTCCATCAACATCATCGCATCCGACTCATTCTGTTGTGGGAGATGCTTTGAAAATGTAGAGCAGCTCTGCAAGAAGCCTGGAACAAAGTGCATGGTGCTGCTCGTGACATCCAACACCTCAACATGTTGTCGGGCACGCAACAACGCCACCGCCTCACGTGCGATGGCCGCCGGGCTACCGTCGCGACGGAGAATGCGAATGTGCAGGTGAGACAACTCTAAACAGAGCGACGCGAAGGCGGTCTTCGTGGCCATGTTGATGGCAGAACAAAAATGTGTTGTGGTGCTACGCTTGTGTTGTTGGTGCCGTACTTTCACTTCATCAGAAACAAGTTGAGAGTGTAGAAGATTCATCATCATCATCATCATGTACATGGAGCACTGATTCATCATCATCATCATCATCATAACCTATAATTGTATGTTGTTGGTTGCCGTTGATGAGACGAGTAGGAGCACACATTCGTGGAGAAGTGGCACAGTCGCATCCTCTAAATCTATGGAAGCTGGTGTGCGTGTGTTGTTGTTGTTGTTTGAGCTCAATGGGCCAGGAACTGGATGCAACAACAACAACAACAACAACATCATCATCATTCTTTCTCACCTCATCACATCTACGCGGATGAATCTGTATCAGAGCTCGTGGAATCAACCTGACGACGGAGGCGCTCAATCAGGTTTGACGGCGATGCGCGCGTGCGCTGCCCGGGTGGCAAAACAGAAGCCGTTGGCGTTGATGGTTGTGGTGCAACAACATGATGAGTGTTGTTGTTGTTGTTGTTGTTTATGGATGTTGGTGGCCGATCTGTACTTGGTGAAGTTCGTGTGCCAAGAATGAGGCCAGAATCAATCACTGGAAAGCCGCTTTCTTCGCTGCTGTCGTAGGAAAGGAGGCTCGTCTGCCGAGGTACATCCTTCTGCACACTCGTGGGCAACGGAGCACTGTTGTTGTTGCGTGCTGTTGCTGTTGTTGTTGTTGCAGATGTAGGAGATGCATGCGCAGCAGATGATGATGGAAGGGCAGTGTTTGTTGTGCCATCACCACTGATGTTTTGCTTCGAGCTGCCCAGAACTTGGCTGTGAATGGATGAATCCGCGCCCATCATCATAGCACCTCCGCTCGCAGACATTTGCGGGAACGTTGATTTGAGCTCCTCTGCCGATGATGCCGTTGTTGGGCTGGACGCGGCGGTGTTGCTCGTCGTGAGTGTCTTGTTGGCAGGCACAAACTTCTTCACGGTTGTTGTTGTTGTTGTTGGAGATGATTTCACTGCCGTACTCGTTGATGGTTTTGTTGTCGTTGATGGCGTTGGTGTTGTTGTTGTTGTTGATGCGGGAGCCTTCACGGCAGACTTGGTTGGTGCGGAGGTGGCTGGCGCGATCTTCTTCGTTGTGGAGGTCACCGGTGCTGTCTTGACGGTTGTGGTTGTTGTTGGCGCCTTCACTGTTGCAGATGTTGTT
>JASAON010001565.1:0-47146 GCA_030849065.1 Jaenimonas drosophilae
GCAGCCTCGAGGGTGACGTCGGTCACCTCGGGCACCTCAGGGTTCTGCATATCCGCGGCGTCGCTCATGGTTGAGGATGGGGGGATGTTGGTTGAAGGTATCTAGTTAAGATTGAGTGAAGGTTTCGAGTGTTGGAATACACTGACCTATGTAAGTGATGCGAGAAGAGAGGAAGAAGGAAGAGTAGCGTGTGTGTAGAGTGTATTGGTTGGTTGTAAGAAGTTGAGTTGGAGTAGGTAAGGAGTTGGACATGTGCTGAGATGTGTTGAGAAGCTGAGTATTTGGAATCTTCGAAATTGGTGTGATGCATCGTACAAGAAGTGTGGTCCAGTTCAGTGCTGGTGATGTGTGCGGTGGGCTATGTATTGGGGAAAACCGTATGTGGTCGTCACGTACGTAGCTCCACCCTCATCATGGATGAAAAGGAGACCGTAAGTCGCAAGGAGGGTACAATGAAAAAAAAAAGGGAAGCAGTGATGTGTGTTTGTGTTGGCTTGTGCGACACTATCCCTAACACACCCAACTGGGAGAGTCACAGAAACTGTGCACTCACCGAGAGAGGGGCATGGAAGGGATAGTAGAGGTCAACGACATCCAATACCACCGTTTTCTGTGTGAAGGAGTAGAAGTGGTTTCTCCCGTCGTTGTTGCCACCATAGCGCGCATCTGGCAAGGTAGTGAATGAGAGGAAAGTAGGTGTGATCTAATGAAACTACACGCAACGCAATTTCCATGCAGGTGTATGGACAACGCACTAACAATTGGAAGGCGAGGCCACCAAAAAAAAACACCACTAGACAGATCATGTGGTCTGTTAGCATCCCCACATCTCCAGTGGATGCAGTTTGCTTCCAAAGGAAGCTTACCACGAAGTTCTGTGGGAGTGCGTGTGGTGATGACCACAAATCAAGTGTAGGTGACGCAGATTGTGAGGTGCAGTAATTGGTGCTGAGTTCTCTTCGTTTTACTTGCAGAGAACGCCACTGTTCTCCTTGTTGGAGATGTCGCCAAGGCGGTGACTACGGCGGGCACTGAGAGGTGCGGCTTCGCTTGATGAATCATCAATCTTGGCCTCCTTCACCTCGTTGTCAATATTGCCGAGAATACGGAAGAGATCGTCCAGCTTGGATCCCTTCACTCGAGCATCTTCCTCGGCCTCTTCGTAGAGCTCACTCAATCGGAGGATTTCCGCCGTTGCAGCATCAGCAAAGGCACTCAGTGCAGCTCCGCTGGTAGCCAGCAGCCCCTGAAGTCCTTCCTTCTGAAGTCCATCGAATTGATCCACCAACAGGTTGCTGCGGCGGTCACTGTAGTCCATCACCTGACGCAGAAGAATGTCCTGGTTGTTGTTCTCGTGTCGGAGTTGCTCCAGCGAAGCTTCAAGGGCGGTGATTTCGGATTGGAGATCTTCCGCGGTGCTCTGGAGGGCGTCTTCCATCTCAACAACCTTTGCCTGCGTCTCTTGCAGGTCGGTGTCCCGCTGTCGTAGCTGCTCCTCCGTCTCTGCAAGCTTCGTCTGGTGGTCCTCCAAGGCCTGTTGGACCTCCTCGACCTTGGCAGAACGCTCCTCAAGCGACTTGGACGTGTCCTGCAGCTGGCTAGCAGTCGTCTGCAGTTGCTGCTCCGTCTCCTCCGCTCGTCGAGTAGCCTCCTCCAGGGCAGCCTCAGTGTCGTTAAGCTTTGACGAGGTCTCCTGAAGAGCTGCTTCAGTATCCTCAAGCTTCGCTGCAGTCTCCTGAAGCTCAGCTTCACGGTCACTGCACTGAGCAGCGCTTTCCTGGAGTGCTGCATCCGTGTCCTCCAGCTTGGCGGACGTGTCCTGCAGGGTAGTCTCCGTCTCAGCCAGCTTCGACTGGTAATCCTGAAGCTCCGCCTCGGTCTCCTCCAGCTTACCGTTGCTCGTGGCAAGAGCGGCGTCAGTCTCGTCCAGACGCATGTTAGTCTCCTGCAATGCGGTCTCGGTCTCCTCAAGCTTCACGTTGGTGTCGTTGAGTGCCGCCTCCGTCTCCTCCAACTTCGCCGCGGTGGTATGGAGCTCTGCCTCGGTATCCTCCAGTTTGGCGCTGCTAGAGGCAAGGGCCGCCTCTGTCTCATCCAGCTTCGCTGATGTATCCTGAAGGGCAGCTTCGGTATCCTCAAGCTTTGCGTTGGTCTCCTGCAGGGCAGCCTCCGTCTCCTCCAGCTTACCGTTGGTGTCCTGTAGGGCTGCCTCGGTCTCGTCAAGTTGGGCAGTGGTCTCCTGGAATCGCTCCTCCGCCTCCTCCAACTTAGTGTGCGACTCGAGTAGTTGTGCCTCGCACTCCTCCACCTTGCCCTCGCTGTCCCGCAGAGCAGACTCCAGGTCATCAATCTTGGCGTTGGCATCATGAAGTGCGGCTTCGTACTCCTCCAACTTGGTGGTCAGATCGCGTTGTTGGGCCTCGCCCTCCTCCAACTTATCTGTACAGGACTGCAGCGCAGCCTCGGTGTCGTACAGCTTAGCGTTGGTGTCTTGCAAAGCCGCAGCGGACTCCTCCAGGCGGCTGCTGGTCTCGCGCAGGGCGGTCTCAGTCTCATCGAGCTTGGAACTGGTATCCTGGAGAGCTTCCTCCGTCTCTTTAAGCTTGTCATTGCTGTCCTGGAGGGCGGCCTCGGTCTCCTCCAGCTTTTCGGTGCACTCCTTTAGGCTTTCGGCGTTCTCCTGCACCGCTCGCTCAGCCTCTTCGAGCTTGTGGGCAAGCATAAGGACCCAGCGGGCTCCCTTCTCCACCGCGCCAAGCATGTCCTTGGCCTTGGTCTCTGTGGAAGCCAACTTCTGCTCACGGGTGCCTACCCACTCGGAGAAGTAGAGGTACTCGAGGCTCTTCTCGCTGGAGAGAGACTCCGTCGTCTGTGCACGCAGGGCGGAGAAGCGCGGAGAGTCCGTCATCACTTGGTGCGTACCTTTTTTTTGTGTTTGGATTGGTGTGCTTGTGTGTTGTTTGTGTAGGGTTCGAATGAACCAAGTCTGCATCACAATGAACAATAGAAATTGAATAGAGAAACAAAAATGAAAGTGTGAGTGAGTCACTAGTCAAAGTGTCCACGTGCTGAGCAGGACGGTGACAATGTGTGGAGAAGTTGGCTGTGGGACTTAGACATGTCCATGCCAGTCCACCATCAAATGGCGGCTTTTGTGAGGATGTGTGTAGGTGTGCGTTGCCGGAGTGGGAGCCTCCACCAACTTCATGAAGGGAGCCCTCGTGGCCGTCGCTTTTGGATATCCTCCAGACGGCGCACAACGAGCTCCATCATTTGGCTGTCTTCCTCCCCTTCATCCTGGGAAAGCTGACGACGCTGGCGAACAGCATCAACCCAAAGAGACATTGTTTGTGCAGCAGAAGCATCACGATCGGGCAAGCGGGTGGCAATCCACAACAGCAGCTCCGCGCTCGGAGAAAGCAATGTGTGGCTCAGCCATCGGGTAGCCACCGCCGGATGAGCGCAAAGACTGCTGAACAACTGACCCGCCATGGTTCCATCTTCATTGCCATCCGCTGTTGGCTGCGGGGAAAGGCTACGGGACAGCTGCTCGAGCAACGCATCGTTGCCACAGGCTGCGTCTCTACCGCAGAGGGTGAGTTGCAGCGACAACTGCCGACGAAGGAATGCGGACAACACAATACCTGACAAGGCAGCATGGAAGGGCCTGGCAACCGCTGTGGCTGCCGTCCTCTCAGTTCCACGAACCCCATCGTCCACCACCTCCCCCGCCCACACACCAGCATGGAGGAGGGATCGGACGACCATGAGTCGTGGGTCCTGAACGCGCTGGCCCCTCTCAGACGTCGGCAGGAGTAACTCAGCAGTGACGAAGGCATTGCGCAGGAGAAGTCGGGCGTAGGACGTGACATCACCTTCCCGGGTGGAGAGGGCCTCCTCTCCGAGGCCAAGGAGGCCACCCGTGGATAATGCAAGGATCGCCATCAGACGCGACCGGCCATGACGGTGTTGGGCGGCAGTGGACACCATGAGTCCAGCGTAGGGAAATGAACGGGACGGGCCGCTGGGCCCCTCCGTCGTCGCCGCGCCTTCTCCCTCACCACGAAGGAACTTCTTGAGGTCCTCCGTCGAAGAAACCGCCGCCACGGAGGAAGTGGACTGAACTCTGTCTTGTTGTGACAGCAACTCCTCAACCTCTCCCCGGGTCTGGCGCACCTCCGACTGAAGTGAGGCACACCACTGAACCTCCGCCTGAGTCAGTGCGGGCATGGAGGCAAGGCACTGGACCCACGCAGTGTGGGCAGCAAGGATGGCTTGGCGCACCAGCCCCATGCGGCCACTTCGCATGACGGCGTACTGCTGAGCCACTAGGACGGGCGGAGTGCCAAATCGGGTGAGGTCCTGCCGAAGGAGACCTCGGTAGCGTGTCTGGCGTGTACTATCCGTTGGGGATGTGTAGAGCACACAGAGCTCCACCAGCCCTGAAGTTGGCGGAATACGTCGACCTGCTGGAAGTGCTCCATCATCATCCACAGGCGGGTCAAGGAGGAGATGACAGATGGTCGAGGCGATGCCCGTACCCGGTGCAATCGCTGGGTGCGTGTTGCAATACCCCTCTACGGCTTCACTGGTGAGCATCGGCAGCACACGACCTTCAGCGTGGTCCACCAGGGACCCAGCGACGCAGTCCTCACGCACTCCATCAGCCAGCTTGGCGCCGGCATCCCCCATGCACAGCCCTACACGAACCAGCGCTTCCATCACTGTTTCTGTAATAGGGTAGGCCAAGCCCAGGGGCCTCACCGCTGACTCAGACCCCTTCTTCTCCTCGTCCATGCCATGTTGGATGTACCACGTACGCACTCGAACTGGTACGGCATGCGTACGCATCGTCTTCTTGTTCCGCATGCTGCGATGGACCGTCTTCTCCCCCTCCACCAGCTGAGGAAGGGGTCGCTTCGCAGCATGTCGCAGCATACGGCTTGCGTGGATGATTGAGGACGCAAGTTTGAGCGCGCGGTAGCCTGCGTAGTCAACGAGCTGGCGGAGAAGCATTGCCGTTGCCTCGGGGCACACAGCAACGGTGCCGTGCGGAAGAAGACGATCGATCATCGGTACGGATGCGTACGAGTTCTCCAGGAGCTCAGACAGACGGTCCTGCAAATCATGGTAGGTACGCCGCTTCATGTGCGTGTGGCGAGCTGAAGACTCTCGCTCTTGGTGATAGGTCCGATGCCTCGACTTGAACTCCTCGGACAGCTCCACACGTTGTTGCTCCACATGCACACTGAGCTCCTGCAGTGCTGCCAGGTAGCGCAGACTAACTGGTGTACATCGGGACAACACCTGCTGAGCAGCATACCGACGTACAGTTGGTGCACCAGCCGCCACATCCCGCGCAAGAGTCGCTGTGTACGGCAGTGAGCGACTCATGAGCGCATCCACAACGGGGCTGCATTCGTCCATGGAGCACCTCACCGAAGTCCGTCGGAGCGACAAGAGGAGGAGCCCATTGAGGAGCGAGTTCAGCAGCGCAGAGTAAACAAATGGGAGGTGGTGACGTGCGTAGCGGGCCGGAGTGAAGTAGGCTTGATGGGCAGGAGAACACATCTGCTCCGTCGTCCACGCCTGCCAGCCAGCGGCCTGACGAAGTGCTTCCTCGTGCGGAGCAACCTGTGTGCTTGCGAGGTGTGTGGCAAGATGGACCAGTGCAGGCTGCACAAAGGCAGTGATTGACCCGTACTGCGCAGATGGGTACTGATGGAGGGCATCTGCAAGAGTCAGCATGAAGCGATGGCACTTGGACCAGGAACGATCCCAGCGTTCCGTAGCATGCCGGCATGGCAACGTCTCTGTGGCCTCTTCATGTTGCAGAACAAGAGCCGACAACATTGAGGCCTCCCCTGCGGTGGACTCATCGGCAGGCAAATGGCGCCAACGCAGACAATCTTGCAGCAACAGCAGTGGAGCCCACTCGTGGATGTGGTCGCCACTCTTCACACGGGCTCCGTGGCGGCCGCCATGCATGCTGTTCTCCTCTCTTCTCCTTGCGTTCACGTGTTCCCACCGTCTCCGCATCAGAAAGGAAGAAGCGCTCATCAGGGGCGAGGATGACAGTGTAGAAGTAATTGCTGTGATTCGCACTGCCTCCACAGCCCAGTCGTATAGCAGTGGAGACAGGCCGACGCACGGGCTGCCACCCTTGTTGTCTGCACCATTGACGGAGATGAGGTAGCTACTCCACAAATGAGGAACATCGTCATTGGCGAAGTGCTGTAGCATCTCCGACTCGGTCTCCGTCGAATCCTCGTTCAGTACGGCGTGGCGAGCAACAGCCCATGGCACGACGCACACGTTGAGGCCAGTGTCCATGGTCACTTGGTACAGGACCTCCTCCTCCCCCAAACTGACTGAGTCAAGAGGATTAATCGATTCCATCAGAATGCGAACGCGATCAGCGGGCGTGCTGGCTGCCATGAATGCTTCGTATGCCTCCCCCTCCCCGCGCTGAAGCACAGTTAGGAATGCATCCACGAACAGCTGAAGCAATGTGCGAACCCAAGGAGCTCCAGCTTGCAGTCGCTCCGGCACGGTACGGCGGATATAATTCTGTGATGTCCTTCCTTCGTCGTCATCATTCATGCTGCTGGCGGTCTCGTTCCAATCTCGATCCGGAATGAGGGCCTCCTCTTGCATCAGAGCGTGTGAACGGCCGCTTCCATGGTGCCAAGGGCAGCACCCTTGAAGGTGACGGCGGCAGACGCCACGCTTGAGCTGTTCCAAACAGCAAACTTCACTGTCACGGAGGTGCGGGCAGACTGTCGCAAAGGTTCGTCGGCCTGCTGCGGAGGCACATACTGTACATTGCAGACGGCAGGGGTGCTGTTCCGGTGCATCCATCGCGGCCGTACGTTGACTCTCCTTTCGACCAGTGGGCCGGGCAGAGGCTGGTTCAACCATCTCCGGCAGTGTCATTCGCTGCCCTGCACGCGCAATTGAGGCGTATGCCTCTCCCCGCTCCGCCCGAGCAAAATGGCGAGCCATTGTCATTGCCCCTTCCGTCTGCGTCGTATTGGTGCTGGCCGCATCACGCACATAGGCACGAGCATCACGAGAGCCGCCCTGGGCGGTATCTGCATGCACCGCACTCTTCATGACGCTATAACTAGATCCAGACGACTCTCCATCCATCAGCTTGTTGGTGGCTACCTCAGTAGGATTCGGTGAATGCGCACAAACGCGCTCGGCGTCCTCAGCAGTTCCTTGATAGCGAATAAAACGACGGTCGTAATGTGCGCCAAACACGCCGCCATCGTGCGGAATGGAACTGGCCCTTGCGCGGAGGGAAGGTTCCTCAACATCCACCGCGAGTTCCTCTACTCCAAGAAGATCTCGTGAAGCCTGCCCCACCTCTTCATCAAAGCGTTCATAGCTGATTCGGTCGCGTCGAAGGCGGGCTTCAGGAATGGTCATTCCCACCGCGTCGCGCACCGTCGTCGGAGACTGCCGACGCTTTGGTGCCATCCGAAAGACACTTGGTGCACACCATAAATGACGAGCAACCACAGGGAAGAATACATGCGCAGAGCGGCTTCGGCTACGCCGGAACGAGCTCCCTACATACATACCTCCGATGTGAATGTTTGCACGCAATCGTGTATCACACCCCCTTTCCGCTACGTTTTGAGGCATCGAAAATCAAGAAAGTTGAGAGAGAAATAGAGGCAACGTGACATCAGGTAAGCCACACTAACTCAGTGTGTAGGGTAAGAGCATGCAGCGACAACTGAGCCTCATGGCTTCACCATCGAAGGGTCCTTCGTCCAGCAACAACAACAATGACAAATGTACAACGGTAGGCGCGCGAAACACACGCTCGCACGGGTAAAACCCCTGCGTAGAAAACCTCGCGTGTGTGCACGCACCTCCGCTTGTGATGCGGGTAGGGGTATGCCCTCCTACGCGCACCACGCCTCTCTAGTGAAGAAGTATAGGTGTGTGTGAAACGACAATGTGATGGTACAAGTCCACAAGGAGCGTGGATGCTTCTTCGTGTTGGATGAGACGGACGGAGGAGAGGTGGCCGTTCAGCTCACCCCATCCTGTATTACTTGACGGCACTGGGGTAGCTATTCTTCTCGTTTGTGATGTCACCGAGACACCCGCTAACCCCTGCCCGGAGTGTGGTTGGCCGCCCGCTCATCATAGATGGACGTCCGCCACTTTCATCCATCTTGGCCTCTTTGACTTCATTATCAATGTTGCCAATGATGCGTGTAAAGGCGTCCAGTTTCGTAGCCTTGATGTAGGCCTCCTCCTCGGCCTCTTCGCACAGCTCGGTTAATCGGAGGATTTCCGCCGTTGCAGCATCAGCAAAGGCACTCAGTGCAGCTCCGCTGGTAGCCAGCAGTCCCTGAAGCCCTTCCTTCTGCAGTCCATCGAATTGATCCACCAACAGGTTGCTGCGGCGGTCACTGTAGTGCATCACCTGACGCAGAAGGACGTCCTGGCAACCGTTTTCACGACGCAGTTTCTCCAAGGAACCATCAAGCATACAAATTTCTGCCTGCAAAGCATCCACCGTTTCCTCAAGTGCAGACTCAGTTTCACCCAGCTTCGCATTGCTCTCCGCCAGCTGTGCCTCCGTGTCATCAAGACGAGCGCTGGTGTCCTGAAGTGCAGACTCAGTCTCACCCAGCTTCGCATTGCTCTCCGCTAGGTGTGCCTCCGTGTCCTCAAGACGAGCGCTGGTGTCCTGAAGTGCAGACTCAATCTCAATTAGCTTAGTATGAGTCTCGTGTTCCGTCAACTGACGTCGTGCTAGGGTGGCCTCATACTCACGCAGTCGGGATTCTGCTATCTTGAGTTCAGCCTCCCTCTCTGTAAGGGTTTCCAGCAATCGTTGTTTGGTACGGCGGAGCTCATCCTCGGCTGCACGAAGTGCCTCCGTCGTTTCACGAAGAAGCCGCCGGCATTCGGTGCTGTCCGATTCAAGATGCGACACTCGAGCCGTGCGTGCATCCAGCGAAGCCTCTGTTGAGCGCAGCTTCGCAGCCATCTCTTCCATGGAGGCCTTCATCTCGGATAAGACTGTCTGGCTTGCTTGCAGGGCGGATTCCGTTGAAAGCAACGAGTCTTTGCAGGCCCGATAGGCGTCCTCACTTCGCTGAAGCTGGTCTGCTGTATCCTCCCACTTCCCCTGTGCATGGCGTCCATACTCCTTGGCTTCGTGGAGGTCTCGATGGAGCTCTGCCAAGGTTGACTCCATACGAGTCAGTCGGAGGTCTTTTTCTTGTATTGTCAGTGCGCCTTGGCTTACCTTGGAGGCATGCTCACGAACGTCGTTGCGCAAGTTTGCCAGCTCCGCCTGCAACCGGTGAACGTCATTCATGGCTTGACTTAGTTCTGTCTGCTTACTGCTGATGGTGGATTCATGCGAGGTGATGGTGCTCGTCTGCGTCACAACCTGCGCCTGCGAGTCTTCCAGCTTTTGCTTCATGGTGGAAAGCTCCCGCCTGCCCTGATCGACTAGGTCCTGCGTGCTATCCAGTCGATGCTCCGTCGCTGCAAGGGCTCCTTCGCTCTGACGGAGCAATGCACGCACCGCCGTGAGTTGCTCTTCAAGGCTTGTTGCGTGTTGGGACGCCTGGGTACGGTCTGCATCGTAGCGCGCCTGCAACGCGTTCAGCCTTTCCTGAAGTTCATCGCACTCCTCCTCCTTTACTCGAAGGCTCTCCCCGAGCTGCTGGATGAGACGCTGCAGTCGTGCAATCTCCTCATCGGTACTCCGTTCGCGCTCTGCCTGCTGGCGCTCTCGCTCCAACAGCTCCTCTTGGTGAACGCGCTGCACCTCCGCCAGTCGTGCCGACTCCTCTGCAAGACGCGCCTCAAGCTGCTCTCGCCCTTGTTTCGCGTGAGCACGAGACACCACATCGCTACCATAGAGCACATGGCGCTGCACCGCTAGCTCCCTCTCTGCCTCAGCTAAATCTTCCTCGAGGCCGTCCAGCTCAGCCTGAAGCCGTGCACGATCCTCATCGTTGGAGCAGTCTGCCAGCTGCGCCTTTTTCTCAGCAATAAGCTTGCGTAGGTTATCAATGGTTCCCATGAGCTGTGCTTCAGCAAAGAGCGCCTCCTTCTTGCGAAGGTATGCATCCCGTTGCTCCTCTGTGAGTCCGCTAAGCTCATCTCCCTCACCGCAGCGGCCGCCCTCCACGTTGATGCGTGCATGAGTTGTGATTTGCTTTGCACGATCCGCGAAGCGCAACGTTTGCACAGTCAGGTTGGCGTCATGCTCACTAGGGGCGACGGTCACCATCATGGTGGAGATGCTGTTGCCACCAAGGTAATCCTTCAGTAACTTCGTGAGTGTGCTATTGCGAAACTCAGGAATAGGGCGGTTGCCATTCTTTCCACGGTTCGCCACGGCCTCAATACAGGCCCCAAGTGCGAGCAGTGAAAGGTTGATGTTGCGGGCTTGTTCAAAGGCAACGCCTTCCTCCGTTCCCGCAAGCTTGATGCGCTCACAACCTGCAAGATCTGCAAGGAGGATCTTGGCGCAGCGTGGTGCAAGGTCGGCAGACTCGAAGGTCGTCTGAATCTCCAGCATGAAGAGAGTGTGCGCACGAGAGGAGTGGTCGTGGATGTTGGTGGCAGCAAAAGTACGAAGCGGTTCAGCCTTGTTCAGCACAGCCAGCACGTCCTTGTAGCTCGCAACTGGGACAGATTTGGCCCCAATCACGTCAAACTTGTTCTTCTGTAAATCGCTTCTGAGTGACAGCTGCGCTCGATCGTTAAGCAAGTCGAATATTTCTTCGAGGTACACCTCCAACATGGAAGCGCGGACGGTGTAGGTGATACCCTTCTGAGCGCTCGTGGCAGCACGTGCAAAGATCATGTTGCACACACGGGGAATGAGTCCCTCATCTGGGGTGCCAAGTGAGCCCACAGGGCCAAATGAAGTGTAGGTTTTGCCGCTTCCTGTTTGGCCATAGGCCATCACAGCGGCATTGTACCCTGCAAGTGCATTCTCCACGAGGGGACGACCCACCTCGTTGAAGACGTCGAGCTGAGATGCGTACTTCTTCCCTGGGCAGGCTTCTCCGTTGCTCCAGAAGCATCCGTCAAATGAAAAGAGGAAGCGGCCCTTCTTGGGGACGTTCACCTCCACCGTGTCATCCTTCATCCGCACCGCCAACTGCGCCGAGCGACCACTCTTTTCGTGTGGTCCGAAGCCACGCACACGAACGTAGACGCTGACGTGGTTGTTGTACTGCGCAATCACAGGGGTGCTGGAGATGAGAGGGCGAGGGCTTGTGGTGGTAACAGTCCGGGCAAAAGCAGAGGGTGCACCAGTAGAGGCCACGGGCGGTGCACCGGCTGGGGGCTTTGACCCCGCCACTGGAGTGCCACTTCTTGCTGAGGCTGGGCGAGCCGCCGTCGCGACACGTTGGCCTGCCGTGGTAGATGTACTCTGCGCTGGACCCCGTGCCGAGACGGGGGTGCGCATGGTGCTGCTTCGACTGAAGGACATAAGGGAGGCTAGAAATGAGAATGTATACGTCTTTGTGCAGGCTTGACACGTCGACCTGTGTGAGTGTGTGAGGGCGAAGTCAAATCCCCAATGTGCCTATCACCACGCAGAAAACGAATTAAGACAGACAATGGGAAAAGAAGTACATGGGGTACGGCATTGCGACACAGTGGGTTCGCACAGCTAGACAACAGGACAGATACACGGAGTACAAGTCTCATTTTATCGCCATTGGTACACGAGTGAGGTCAACACCAACCTGAAGAGGTGGTGCTGAGCGGAAGGAGGGAAAAGAAAGAAAAAAGAGAAACGTTGAATATCTCGATAGCCACCGTGGCATTGGCGGCAAACCAAGCCAACGGCAGCGGTACAGTACAGTAGATTTGTGTGTGAATGGAAATGAAAAAGAAAGTGAACATTTGCCCACGATACAGAGGCAAAGAGCACCAACAGCGCTAGCGCATCGTGCTCTTGCTACCTCGTTGTACCAGGGTGCCAGCCTGCAAATCTATGCGGTCTCTTTTGGTTCATGACACCAAATAGGCAACAGCTCGCTCCAATGGGCAAGTGTGTGTGTCTGTGTTAATCTGTAGTGTTGGCGAGAATGGATGTGGTGGCGTGAAACAGAATCTACTCATCATAGGCAAGGGTACGAGCACACGACGAGCGTGAATTTTCCCGCTCGCTGATCTCGCCAAGGCGCTTCGTGGAAGGACGTGGCTCGGTCTTGCACCCAGCTGGCTCCATCTTCGCACCCTTCACCTCATTATCGATGTTCCCGATGATGCGGCGGAATGCATCCATGCGGAAGGCGTTCTCCTTCGCCTCCGCAGTCGCCGATTCGTAGCGCTGGCGCCACATCGCTGCCTCCTCCTGAGCCTGAGCCAGCGCGTCCAGCGCGGTGACGGCGTAGTCCGTCAGTCGAGGGCGTTGGATATCCAGACCCTCCATCGCACGTGCCTGAGTATCCTCAGCGTAGCTGAAGAGCTCGCGAATGAGATGGGCTCCGGCTGTTCGGTCGTCATCAGATGCCCGAAGTCGCTCCTCCAAACGAGCCACGCGATCCGCGAAGAACATCTTGGTTTCGGCAAGCTCATTCTCGGTGCGAGCAAGGTTCTGCTCAGTCTCAGCAAGTGAGTGCTGAAGACCTGTGGTTTTGACAGATGCAGCGTTGCTCTCCTCACAGTGGCGCTCCATCATCTTGTTCAGGTTGCTCTCCAGAGCATCAATGGTAACAGTGGCGGCGAGGTGGTTAGCCGACTTCTCCGCCAGCTCGCGCTCCTTGTCAGCCAAGCGCTTCTCCATCGAGCGGAGGTCTTCGTGCAAGATGTCTTGCTGAGTTTGCATCTCCTCCTGCTTCAGCACAGCGGCGGCCTGCTGCTCCTGCGCATCCACCTCTCCCTGCTCCAGGAGGGCCCGCAGCGCCTCCACCTGCTCCTCAAGATTCTGAGCACGGTCCTGCCCTTGAGTCATGTCCGCCTCGTAGCGCGCCTGCAGCTCACTGAGCTTCGAAATGAGTTCATCGCACTCCTCCTCCTTTGCTCGAAGACTACCGCCCAGCTGTTGGATGAGGCGCTGAAGGCGAGCAATCTCCTCATCAGTACTCTGAACACGTGCTTCATGCTCCGAGTCCTTATCCTTCAGCTGCTGCTCGTAGAGCCTCTTGAGATCAGCTAAACGCGCGCGCTCCTCAGCAATCAGGTTCTCAATGAGCTCCTCATGCTCCTCCTTCATGGCCTGCATCTTTGTTCGTGCCTCGCTGAGCTGCTCATCTAGAGCAAGGTACTCGCCGTAGAGGATCTGGCGCTGAATCGCCAGCTGCTCACCCGCATCGGCCAAGTCATGCTGAAGAACCTCCAACTCCTCGTTGAGGTGACGAGCGACTTCCTCGTTCTCACAGGCACGTGCCTCTTCCTCCATCTGAGCAATGCGCGGTACCAGCTTCTCCATGCGATCCAGAAGGCAGTACTCTGCATAGAGGGCCTCCTTCTTGCGTAGGTACTCATCCCTAAGGCGTTCGGAGAGGCCTTGTCCATCCTCCTCTTGCTCAATAGTGTTGATCTTGGCGTGTGAAGTGATCTGGCTCGCACGATCCGCAAATCGTAGCGTCTGAACGGAGAGGTTTGCATCCTGTTCACTAGGGGCGATGGTCACCATCATGGTGGAGATGCTGTTGCCACCAAGGTAATCCTTCAGTAACTTCGTGAGTGTGCTATTGCGGAACTCATGAATTACTGCAGTGGAGTTCTTTGGGCGATTGGCCACGGCCTCAATGCAGGATCCCAATGCGAGCAGTGAAAGGTTGATGTTGCGGGCTTGTTCAAAGGCAACACCTTCCTCCGTTCCCGCAAGCTTGATGCGCTCACAACCTGCAAGATCTGCAAGGAGGATCTTGGCGCATCGCGGTGCAAGGTCGGCAGACTCGAAGGTCGTCTGAATCTCCAGCATGAAGAGAGTGTGCGCACGAGAGGAGTGGTCGTGGATGTTGGTGGCAGCAAAAGTACGAAGCGGTTCAGCCTTGTTCAGCACAGCCAACACGTCCTTGTAGTTGTTGACTGGAATCGACTTGGCCCCAATCACGTCAAACTTGTTGTTCTGGAAGTCATTGCGTACAGTGAGATGATTGCGCTGATTCAACAGATCAAAGACGTGTTCCAAGTATACCTCCAACATGGAAGCGCGGACGGTGTAGGTGATACCCTTCTGAGCGCTCGTGGCAGCACGTGCAAAGATCATGTTGCACACACGGGGAATGAGTCCCTCATCTGGGGTGCCAAGTGAGCCCACAGGGCCAAATGAAGTGTAGGTTTTGCCGCTTCCTGTTTGGCCATAGGCCATCACAGCGGCATTGTACCCTGCAAGTGCATTCTCCACGAGGGGACGACCCACCTCGTTGAAGACATCCTCCTGGGAGATGTACTTCTTGCCTGGGCACTCGCGATCATTGCTCCAGAAGCATCCATCGAATGGGAAGGAAAAGCGGCCCTTCTTTGGAACTTCCACGTCGACAGTGTCATCCTTCATGCGGACGGCCAACTGAGCAGCAGGGCCACTCTTTTCGTGTGGTCCGAAGGCACGCACACGAACGTACACGCTCACGCGATTCTTTCGTCCTTGGCGGCCGGCCGTTGACCCGCTTCGAGAGAAGTTGTTACGGCTACCCGTTTTGGAGCTGCTGCGCTCGAACTTTCCTACGGGGCTTACTGGGCGTCCGCGGGCAGAAGGAGTGGCGGCAGGGCGTGGTGGCAGTGCTGCTGCAGGGGAGCACTCGTTCGAGGGACCGCGGGCGGAAGAGGATGCGCGACGAGGCGTTGCATTGCGGATGGGTGTTGCATTGCGCATCGGCGTGGAGGCTCCCGCGCGAGCGGTGATGGGACGGCCTCGAGTAGAACCAGATCGTTGGAACTGCATTGGTGGGGATATGTGGGATGACAGGGGAGAGGAACTAGACAGTGTATCTGTGTTGCACTTTCGTTCTGTTGTGTGTACGCGTGTGTTGCCACACGTCCAGAGAAGTGGCTACGATGGGAAGCGAATTGCACGCTGACCTACCTGTTGTGCCTGGACCTGAGCGACGCTAGAGACGTTTTGGCGGTGTGCGGAATGGGGGTCTTGCTCAAAAGCTTCATGTTGATTGATGAGAAAGAAGAAGAGGGTGTTAGTAGAGATTAAAGGTACAGCAGGAACTATTGTGTGGAATAGTGATGGTGTGCCGCGCGTGTGTGGGTTGATTCAACAACAACAAAAAAAGACAACAGAGGCAAACCATTGAGGGTAAATGAGACAACTCCAAATAAACGCCACGGTGTTCCAGGACTAAGCATATGAATGGCTACATCGGACACTGTGAGATGGAGTGGTGGGGAATTCTACATGGCATGCTGAAGACACAGAAGAGGTTGTATATATGAACATGAGATGCATTGGAACAAGTAGAGAGGTGAATAAGTACCAAAATACCTATACCTATGATTGCTTTCCAGTCACGTCTCTTGTTCTCGCATCTGCCCAGCATGTATGCAGTAGAGATCTCTACCGAAGTGACATTCAGCGTTTTCCTAAGTTGAGCTTTGTGTAAAGGAAGTTGCGAGTTAGCTGCGCTGTTTCGGCCGTTTGCGAAGATCCCTTGGAGCCCATGACGTTCAGTACCTTGGAGGCCACGGTGGGCAACGAGGTATTTAGCACCAATGTTTGGTTGGTCACGAGTACACCATCGTTTACAGGATAGTACAGTAGAAGGGAACGTACCTTGGCGGTGGAATCACTTTTTGTCTTGTCCCTCTTGGTCCTTTCGAGCAGGAGTGCTTTGGCAGGAACAATGCCATCAGCCACTTTGAATGAGTATAACAGGGCTGGATCGGTCACCTCGCTCACTTTGAGCTGAATCGTCATGCTGAAGACAAACTTAATGATACTGAGTTGCATGCGAAAGGTGTCGGAGCGATCAGTAGGCTCGATCTTTGGGGAGCCTGGTTGGCAGTTTTTCTGATAGGCGACTGATGATACGAGTTCCGGGGTGAGATCCGACACCTTCACCCCCGGTAACATGTACATTGCCTTTACCATGATGGTAATATACTTCTCTGCATCCTGTCTATTACGCAGGTTGACGTGAGGGACATTGTTTTCTATAACCTCATCGCGGAAGCTGCTGACGTTACAGAATGTGTCCAGTACATCTAGCGTGTCCTCGTCCACCTCGTGGACGGGCATACACATGAAGCGAAATAGCGCGTCGCCAGCATTGAGAATGCGAGTCGAGTCCGTCATGGACAAGAAGTCCCACGTGTCGCTCACAACCGTTGCCTTCGCCCCTTTACTCGGCACCTGAACGTCTCGACAGGTGAGGGCCAAGAGCTCGTAGTGCTCCACCTTCATCGCCACGAGAGTGGACGACCGAGGAGAGGGAAGATTACTTGGATGGCGGGATAAATTTGTGTGGATGGTTCCTTCGAGATTGGCGGGGCTGTCCCAGTCAGCGAAACTCACAGTGGCGCCTTCGTTGCCACGAGAGGAAGCGTACAGAGGTGACCACACCTCGCTGCCTAACTCCATCCCGACAGCATGAACTAGCACGACGCCTCGCGAATTGTCCACAACGGGCGATGGAGATGCATCAGCCCACGCCTCACTACTTGTGGGAAGTGCGTTGTTTGTGCTTCGGGTCGTGCCAGTACGCGGCGGCATACTGGCGCTTCGCCGCATGCCGTCAGAAGTGCCGGAGGTGGAGGATGTCAGTGCGTGACGTCCAGCATGACGGCGCTCACGCAAGGTGGGAACCAATCGTCGGGCTGCCAGCTGCAGCAGCGTGCTACGCATATTCCACAACCCAATAAGATTCTGACGAAACATTTCTTCCATCTGCACCATCCGTGCACACTGCTCCTCGTTTGATGCCCCAGCGTTAATGTAGTCTATGTCCTCAGCGGTCAGCTGCACGGTGTGTTCCATCGAAGGTCCTCGCGCGCATCCACCCTGACCCCACATGATTGACGACATCTCCATCGACAGAGCTCCATCCCTCGGGGAGGGAGTAGGTGATGCCCCGTCCATGGACTGTCTGAGGTCAACCAGGTGGACAAACTGCTGTACCGCATCACGATCCACCTCTGAAAAATCGTTGGTGAAGCTCATCTCGAGTGGATTGTTATCTCGTAGGGTTCGAGCCAAATCAACATCGACTGGAGACGCTGCCGTGTGCAGTGGAGCAAATGCAGCAAAACTGGCGTGATGACCTCTGTGTTCTGACCGCGTAGGCTTGTCAGGAATTACTACGTCAAAAGAGATGGGAGGGATGAAAGTGCTTTGTACGGTCCTCCTCGAAAACGAGGATCGACGATCACTTCCACGAATGCTGGCTCTACCAAACCCGTCACACTGCTCGTACTTTTTTGATGCCCTGTTGTGTCGTTCTCTACCATCAACAGAATCCTCAGTCTTGCAACAGGATATCCCCATGGGCCGTCACCTCGCAAGATTCATTCAAGCCAAATACACGCGTAAAGGGCGCGTCGACGGCAGGTAACACAGCGTGACGGCAGAAATGGATGGAAAAAGAGAAGTGTGCTACGTGTTGTGCTTCTCTGATTGACCGCAACGTGGCGATGTGGCTAAGCATTCGTAAATACACCATGGCAAAATGGAGAGGGAGGGAAGAAAAACGAATTGATGAAGATTACACGTCGGGTGGAGACTGCACACATGATATCTGCGCAAGAACAAATCAGTGTTTGAGTGACAAGACAAGTCGTGAGGTGAAGGGGTCCTCCCCATTCGTCAGTTGGGTAGGGAATGCTGAATCACAACAAAAGCATGAGCAATGAAGTTATAGAGCACGGGAACAGTGACGGGTTCCGAGTGCCGAATATGCGTCATGCACTGCACAGTCTGTGCTCATAACTTCCCCTTCGTGCCCTATCCCTGCTGGCGGAGGACCTCCTTTGGCACACCGAAGGGAACCTTGTCCACAACCTCGTCGGCCTCCACGAACACCACCGACGCATCCGCTTCCCCTGCGGCGTTCTTCGTACCATCGGCTCGCCCTGCAGCAGGGCTCTGATTGGCCTCCAGGATGAAGTGAGCGATAGCCTCAGCGTGGAAGTAGCCCCAGGGCAAGATGACCTCACCCTCAACCTCTCGCTCCGCCCACCGCTTGCAGAGGCCACACGCGACGGAGGCAACCTTTCGCTCTCGCGCTTCTCGAATGACTGGAAATGTGCCAATCTCGCTCACCCCGAAGCTACTGGGGAGACTCTTGCCATCTGCGGCGAGTCGCTCCGACTCCTCCTGTAGCAGCTTTTGAACTTCTCTCATGTCAAGATCAGCATCATTGCGGAGATGCGCTCCGCACAGGGCAGCCATCTTGGGCTTCAGGTAGCACTCCTGTAGGCGTACCTTGTCCCTGTGGGCATCCAGTGTGTCGTAGTTAACTGCGAGCTCCGCGCAGATCTCCCGCAGAGTATCGGTGGAGTAGAGCGTGTTGTCCTCTGCACGCGCCAACATCGTCGCTCGGAGTTCCTCGCTCTGGACGATATCCTTGTACTCGCGCATCTGCTGTTGCTGTGCTTCCACACTATCACAGATGCCTTCCAGTAAGACTACCACTTCGGGATTGCGTTTCGTCGCATGCTGAACATACTCGAGCACACGATCATAGAACGACATACTGGCGACATGTAGGGTCGGCACAATGGTAATGAACGGAATGGCCATCTTGGACTCTGCTTGGGGGGATCCAGCCAGAACGCGAGGCTTTGCTGCTATGCGCACCCACCTGCTTCCCACCACCGTGAGCTCATCGAAGGCGGAGAGAAGAGTTCTGGTGGGTCGGAGGAACATCGTCGTTGGAGAGAAGAAGAGTATATGGTGCGATGTCTCGGTAGGTCAGCCTGGTACGTACCACACTGGATGGTTGGTGGCTAAGTGAAAGCACAGTCAAAGGTGCTACGAGTTGGCTAGAACCACCTTTGTGTACCAAAGAGGGGTCAAAAGGAAAGGCTGCATGTGACACGAAGCGGATAATGGCAAGCTCATGAAATCAACAGACATTCATCATACAAAAATATTAGCGTAGAAGCACCCCGACGCCCGCCGTGTTGAGGGGAATGCTCTGGTAGGGAACTGTGAAGATGAGTAGCGAAAGTTGATGGGGATCACTCCGCTGCATGGCTAATCCGCTGCTTCAGACGCGGAACAACATCCGCATTCAGCCGTTTTTGATGCGCAGGTCTCAGCCCATCAAGAGACCCTAGGAGCTGCACCGCAACCGCTGCATCTTGTGCAGAAAAGGCCCCTCCGTAGGACCGGCGCGTGGCAACCAGTTCCTGAACGGCCCCAGCTACAAGAGCGTCCTCGACCAACGACGGTCCGAGTCGACTGCAGAGGTCCAGCAGTCGCAGAAGCTCACCTGCTGACGCTGCACGTAACGAGGCAATGAGCCGAGAGGACGCCATGCGAAGAACACGACGGCTTAGAGGTACCTCGCGGAGAAGCTCCGCTGCGGCATCATCACTCCCCGCGCGCTCCAACGCCACGGCGAATATTTCCATAACATCCAAAACCTCCGCCGAAGTAGTGTAGGTGGCCGCGCCCTCCATCAGAACAAGTAGCTGATCACTTAACTCTCTCACGACGTGACCTAGGTCCTTCCGCCGTTGGGTAGCGAGAAGGCTTTCCTCTGCCGTGTACAGACCCATACCACCGCCATTCCGCAGAACGATTCCTGGAGCAGGTCCCGTTGATACCTCCGGCAATAACGTACCGATAATAGACATTAATGCCTCAAGGTAGGTTCGCAGTACGGTGAGAAGCTCCGATGGACTGTAGTCCGTTGCCAAGAAGACAACGCGTTTTTCCATAGCATGGACGAAACTCAGAGCTTCACTGTGCAAGACAGGGGATCTCTCTCCGTGGTGAAGAGCTGCGAACATCATGGCCGATGAGCGGGGACAGGTAGCGGGAAGCTGCTGAGTGTATTTGGCGAAGATCACGTCTTCCTCCTCACGTAGTAGATCTCCATGCGACTTGAGTGCCATGTAAACGATACTCAAAGCGATTGGATCAAGCGGCTCATCGTCACCGTTCTCATGGAGAATGTCCGTACGAAGTATATCCCAAAGGCCGCGGAACTGAGCTCGAACCGCCTCTGGAACACTGCTCAGAGCATCTAGCACATCCACGCGCTGTGAGGCACTTAAGCAGGAAGCCTCAGACTCTAAGCGTACCATGATATTGTTCAATAGTGCCCACGGTGCCTTCTCTGTGCACGCTGCAGCGAGTACTTGCAGGCACTCTTCCATTGTTATCTCAGGTACAGTTTCCACGAGCTCTTTAGCAATAAAGATGAACGCATCGCTTGCCTGTTTTCGTAGGCCAGGGAGACTGGCAAAGACTGCGACAAGCTCTGCGGCACGCATCTCTGGAGCACGGAGCTTAAGTTCCCGAAGAATAGCCTCCACCTGCGCGGCGTCCCAAAAGCCGAAAAACGCACCACACTGCAGCAAAGCAATCATGTCGGACATCCGCGCTGCTCTGAGATCGCACAGCTTTCCAGTGAAGTACTTGTACTCTCCCCGTAGCAAACTCTTCTCATGGTAGTCACTTGCCTCCTGATAACGGCTCTTGACACGTACCATTCGTCGAGCGACTTCGGCCACTGGTATCTTAGTGTCGTTCATCAGGTAGCTGCGCTTGGAGTGCTCCAACTCAATCAGGGTATTTTGCCGCCAGAAGACATAGCCGGGAGTACGCTTACTCCATCGCCTTATCGTCCGTTGAAGCATGGTGAACCTGCTGCTCTCACAGCAATGAACAGTGATCTATGCTTCGACCGAGAAGTCATACGAGATGGCAAAGACCTACTCGCCTACACAGAACTAAGCATGAATGATGCACAAAAGGCGAAAGAAGGATGTGGATGGACGCGGTTATTGAATTGTAGCGCATAATAGAGTTGGCTCTCAACCCACACATGGAAGTTTTCAATTGGCTGCTGTTCTGCCACACTCCGGCGCTCCATGGAGAAGCTCAACTAAATTTACATCCACCAGCGCCACGCACACACAGGCACACTCTAGTCACATCTGTGCCTTCAACTGGGGGCTGAGCACAGGTTGGTGCTCGTCAAGGTAAGGTGGCGACGGTGACCAAGGGGGGATGCCAGTCTACCGCATCGTGAGCGATGGCGGAATCCCGCCGCGAGTGGAGGCCAGCAACTTCTGTTGCGATTGCATAGCCCCACTAGTATCAAAAAACTGCATGCAGAAGACGCAAATCTCCTCGCGCTTGTACAGCTGTGACGGTGGCGGCATATGATCACCGCGGCGAACGTCCATTCCCCACTTTTGGCGGAGTTCTAGCACTGATTTATGCGTGATCGCACCCGGCAGCTCATTCACGTAGAACAGCTGCGTGCATAGCGCACACCGTCTGCGTTTCTGGAGTCCCTGGCGCACGCGGAGGGAAAGCTCCTCGGAGGTGTAAGTCTCCGGCGGACGCTGAGTGTGCATGAGTCTTAAGTAGTTGCGTGAACACGGAGAGTTGGAGGTTGAGGACCGCCACACTCAAAGACTCCTCTTGTCCGACAGAATGGAGGAGCAGTAGATACTCTACCTTTCACGTTTGTTTGTTTTTGTGGGGGGAGATGAAAAAGTGGGAATCAGTAGGTAGTAAAAAAGCCAAGTTCGCAACAATACAAAATAGGCAAGGTGTATGATATCAGTGTTGGGGCTAGGGTGTGCGTAGTATTGATTCCCAGATCCGAACATGTGAAACAAGGTGAGAATATGATGGGATTCTCTATGAGAATTCTTCTATCGCCATGGCAGCCTCTGGGCTGCGGCGGTGCCGCCGTCGGCGCTTTGGTTTTGGCTCAAGGAGCGGATCTACCCCAGCAGGAGGGACGGGGAGCCACTCAACAACATCATCGCCGGCGAGCGCGACTTCCGATACTAGGGGTATCGCTGTATGCTCTACCAACTGGGGCTGGCCTCGCTCCTCTAGAATAGAGTAGTCTGTGGGGCTGCAATAAAAGAGCGCTCGAGCACAGCGCAATGCCACTTCAAACCCGAGAAAAGATTGCGCGCCATTGAGAAACAACTGATGATCATCGCCGAAGTTCGTTGCGGCGCGATTGTCCATCATGTGGGCATAGGGTGGGTTGAAGAAATCGTAGATTATGCGGTCGCACACTCGATAAAGTGGGCCGTGGGTAGCCTCACCATATGCCAGAACCTCTCGAGCAACGAGAAGGAATGCGAAGTTGAAGAAGACACTCTCGCAGCCTTCGGCAACAAGGCGTTCCATCAAAAACGTAAGGCCCAAATTTACCTCTGCCTCGTTCACCCGCCAGCCGCGAAGTGTGGCCAAGAGGACAGTGCAGTTTTTAGCAGAGGCCAAACGGCGAACATAACTTCCAATGGGGACTGTACGCTCTGAGCTCCCAGTGGAAATCATAGTGTGTCCGCTGGTGGCGACTGATAGCACAGTTGGCGGGTGCTCTTCAGAGACAGCCCGATCAGCAAACAAAGTGTTAGAGTCGTTCAACTCTTTTACATCTGTCTCCTCAGTATCAGGTGCTTGCGTTACCTCTTCCACACCACTGAGGTGATTCGGGTCACGCCTGTCATCATCATCGTCGTCATCGATCATTCCTTGTAGTTCTGCTGCATCCTCTGCTTCGCGCTCTTTCAGTGTATCTGAGTCGATACTATCTCCATCGTGGCCATCATCCTCAAAAGCTTCTCCGACAACCCCGGTATCACCTCCACGACGGGCATTTGGCCGCTTTTTGGGGAGCAGCAAACTTCCCTGGTAGCCACATCGATCCATCAGCTGCAGCACCGCAAAAGTAAATAATGTGCACTTATTTGCTAAGTTCTTCGGTACATTCCGAGAAGCAAACTCGGATAATATGTCAAATACCACCTTGATATTCTCTTCCTTATATAGTACACTCGAAGCAAGGGCGCGAGCCGCCCCAGCAACCGCTGGATCTCGACCCATATCACCATCAAGCAACCAGTGCAGCAGCAGGAGTATCTCGATCAGAAATTCAAGGCAATCACCAAGGTGGCAGCGACGACGCAGGTCTTTGCATTGCAGGATAGATCGAAGCAGACGAAATGCGCCGTCTACATGGTCCAACGAAATAATCGATGATGCGCCTTGCCACTGGCGCTGAAAACTGGGGATTGTGAGTAAAGGTCGTTCGTCGTGCCGAGGCAACAACTGGGCAACCTCACGTATGTAATGAAGCAATGTTCCGCACATTCGAAAATAGTCGAGTGCAGTTGCAACTTTTTCAAAGAGGGCTCCATCAAATGCAGAGATGACTTCCATATTCTCCCCAGAGCCACGATACCCAGACACAAGCTCCTTGTACTCTTTCGTTGCTCGTTCGACTTCATCTACTGCCTCAGAGACATAGTTCCACGACATACTGCTTAGAGGTTCGAACCCAAAACATACAAACGACTGGCATTGCTGCGAGAGCATCAACTTGGTTGGAAGTGGAAGACTACAGGCAGATAAGACCTGGTCTTGCTGATACATTCCTTTAACAAATCTTCCTCTTTTTCTGAGATCCATTTCTTTTGCAATTTCAAGCGGGTCTTTCCGTTTTGTTCCGTATAGTGACGAAACAGTGCCCAACGATCGCGTATCACCCATTGTCGGATCTGATTTCACAATAATACCGGAAGAATTGACTGCGCCATTTCGACTTCGGGCAATATTTCGCCAATTTTCGGAGCTTTTACGGCACTCCTTGAAGTGTGCCTTTTGGCGCAGTACTGCTGGGAGACCATCCGCAGAGCCATCAGACGTTTCAGTGAGAACGCATAATTGAGCTAATTCACTGGAGGAAACACAACCAAGAATATTTGACATTGATGCCAAAATAAGTGAATTCCACTTCCAGATTTGTGTTTTGCTCTCAAGAAGCCCGCTTACTCGCTCAGCAAACTGCTGATGCAACAATTGTGCAGCCAAACTACTTCGCTCAGATTTATTCTCAATTTCGTCGTGATCCGATTCCGATTCCGCAGCGCTTTGTCGTTCGTTTGTGGCGCTACACTCATCATCTGATAACTCGACAACGTTACCTTCCATTTTTTCCACTGCGTGTACTGGATCAGGACTTTGACCCTTTGGTGTAACGTTTCGACTGTTTGTAGAGATATCTTCATTTAATCGTTGAAATGAGTTCATCTTAGAAAAGTTCTGGTTGACAACAACTAATAGAAGTTCCACTCCATTGCTCCGACAAAATGATCCATGAATTAACTCAGAATCGGACGGCTTACCAGAAAGGAGATTTTTCACTAAAGTGAGAATCACTTCAAGTAGGACTGCATCTTCACGCCGAAGTAAATCCTTTGAGCGTCTTTCGGCAATCGGTGCTGCGCACTGAACAACAAGAGAAAAAAATTCATCGGTTCCACAACGAGATTTTATGTGACGAAGACAGTCAGTCTGTAGAATTCGATCGTCCGAAAATCTAGGAACAGGAAGAAGCAATGCTGCCAGCAATTTAAGTAGCTGTGGGAGAAGTGTCTCAGGATAGCTCAAGCCGTGAGCAAGGAGTAGCGGGATAATTACTTTTTCGGTCAGCAATAATTCACAGACAAAAATAAACTCACTTCGACTCGTGGAGCCTTTTATCTGTGTTTGTCCGCCATGCATTCGGTCCTCCCAATTATCATCGTCGCTACTTTCGTCGTAACACTGTTGCTGATGAAGTGTACTTAATTTTTCCACAACACGGCAATGCTCCCGCACAAGACGGTTTCTCAATAGCTTCGCTGCGCTGCATGCCTCGTCAATTTTCTGCTTCGTTGGGGCTCGATTGACTGGAACATTCAATTGCCCAATGGCGATTAGAATTTGCCGCTTAACAGCTTCCATTGAAGTAAATAATCCGTCGATTGCACAAAACCTAAATATTCCTCCGGCCCATGAGCTCAGTTCAGCCAGAAAATCTAACGAAAAAGTAGATGATAATGAAAGAGACGAAGTACTGAGTAGATTCAAATAAATCACCGACACCTGCCAGACCCATAACCTTGGCACGCAACCTTCCCCAAAATGTTCGTAGTATACAAAACAGACATTTCACTTCTGCTCCAGCACAGAACAACTGCAAAAATGGTGTGCAGTATTTTATTCAAAGACTGATCCGCTGGCAACCAAAGCAGTGTCTCCTTCCTCGTCAATTTTTGCACAATTAAATGTAACTTGATGGCAAATGATGCTGAAGCGACGGCTAAAACAAAAGTTTCGTCAGATCCAGTGCAGCGTCACTTTCTCTTGGCTGATGAATCTCAAGCAGCTGCAGTTCAAAAACAAAAAGCAATTACTCCTCAAAAAGAGAGTAGTATATTGTTGCTGAGCATTAATTAATGAGCTTCGGCACCAAATGCAATATCCATATGTAGAGGAAAAACTTAATTACGCCTGATTGTAACAAGTTTTTTTCTGCGTGTTCCAGTAGCAACGTAAATAATAATAACAATACAGTTGCACATCGTTGTACTTCATGAGAACTGGATACGCGCTCATGTGCTCATGGAACAGCTGAACATCCATTTGTGCCATTGAAATGCTGGCGCATAAATATCATACAGGAGTTGTTCCACCCAATTGAAATCGTAATATCTTCATCAGAGGTCATGCAAAATATAAAACCAGTTGCAGACAATGGATGAATAATTGCGAGTTACGGTGGAAGTATCTTTCCAAATCCTCGTGGCGAAAGCTGTCCACTAGGATTCCTCCGCTCTGTCTTTAGCTGCTTCACAACATGTTGTGTCGATGAGAAATTGGCTTCACGGCGAGAGTTTCTCAGATCGTATTGAATTCTTCGTTGATCGAAAACATCATATTTTTTCTGCCCCCTTGTGTTATTTACCGATTGTTTGAACAACTTTTCTTCGAAAGGCTTCCTCACAAATTTGTCAAACTGTTGTGAG
Source organism: Jaenimonas drosophilae (assembly GCA_030849065.1). Lineage (NCBI taxonomy): Eukaryota > Euglenozoa > Kinetoplastea > Trypanosomatida > Trypanosomatidae > Jaenimonas > Jaenimonas drosophilae. The sequence continues at coordinate 25,963 of JASAON010001565.1, forward strand.
GTGAGTCGTCCGTCACTTCTTCCCTTTCTGCGGAATGGAACTCTACGTGAGCTAGCAGTAAAAAACTTGAAAGTCATAATTCCTTGAACCCACAATTACAACGAAAAATGAAATGAAAAAGATAATTACCCATTATAAATTAGAATTTCGTAAGCGTAACTTAAGAATAAGAGCTTACTTAAAAAGCATTCCAATGAAAAAGCGCAGGAAATCAATTCTGCTTTATCACATATTCACCGCCAGCATTTACTGCGCACATAATTATTGTTGCAGTTCTCACCATGCCAAATGAGATGATGATCAAAAATGAATTGCGACAATTGTAATGATTGAGAAGCCACGAGGAGGGGCATGAAGATGAAATAAATAAAACGTCGGCACGCATCACCAAATATTCCCCACAAGTGTTCCCATCAGAGGAAGAGCAATAGACTGCCAATTGCTTCGAAGCTCGATAAAAACGAAGTTGAGAAAACCCATCCACCCCACCGCAAAGATTAGTGCACATTGGCAAAATGCAGCGCCCACCCACACACAACCGCGTGAATGCAAGCAACAAACTGCAACATAGCACAAACGACGCCCCGCATCTTTTTCCTCCCGAAATTGGCAAACGACGGAGCATCGCCCCGTGTCTGCCGAACGGGGGCGGATGACAACCACAGCCGACACCCGGGCAATCCCGAACCAGGAAGCTTGACGCGAGCAGCCCCCGCGCACAAGACAACAAACACCAAGCCAATCCCCCCCCCCGGGGGGGGGAACACAAAACAAACGCCCCGCCCCCAACACACACACACACACCCGCAAAACAGCGGGGGGAGCCCGAGCATGGGGCGGGCGAAATTTACCACCCGCGCGGCGGATTCGGCGGCGGGGGCGCCAACCAAATCCGGGCAGGCAAACAAGCCTCGGGTTCCGGCGGTTGGGGGGGACCACCCGCAGCCAAGGGGCGGGAAAAAGCGGCCGCGACCCAACCACAGACCCGCCGCGCCGGCGCCGAGAGGGCCCCCGCCGCCCTCTGTTTGCCGGCGCGGGGCGCGTTGGAAAACAAGCGGCCGCCGCGGGGGGTCCACATCGTGGTCGGGCACGGGGGCGGGAGGTTTTTGAAGCAATCCTAGCTTCGAGATCGTGAATCGATCTAGAGAAATAAATGGAAACCAGCGAAATCATCATAACGAAACTCGCCACCATCAGAATAACAGAGACCTCACCGTCTCCTCAACTCAGTGTCCCTCCTCTCTTTTTGAGCTAGCAACGCACCCCACACACAACGCGCAGCTTAACAAAAAACAACGACCCGCCCTGGCCCCGGCGCTATTTGAAATCGATCCGGGCTTGCCGCTTTGGGGGGCCACATTCGCGAGGCCCCGCGAGGCCAACAGGGGCGATGAAAAAAGCGGCGCGGGCCCGCGCCGCCAAGAATCGCCCCATAGGAAACATTCCGCCCGAACAGGCGACACCCCAAAGCACGGAGAACACATCGAGCCGAACCAACGGCTTTGGCAAATCCAATTGCTCGGCGCGAGCCGGCCAAACCCTCAACTGGCTGCGACCGGGAAGTGATGGAAACCCCCGGGGCTGGGGCGGGCGCTGGCGCGTTCCCGGCGAGGGGGGGGGGGGGCAACGTCAGCAATTTTGCTTCCACCGCACCAAGCGCCGCCGAAGACAGCCACTTCATTTCGGCCAGCGAAATCGCCCCCGCTCCTGCAGATCCCCCGTAATTGTTGAGGATGCGCTGAGTCGTTAGATCGCCCGTACGCCGCAACATATTGCCATTACAATCGTGCTTTGGCGGAAATTCGGAATCGCTTTGGACCGCCCCCCCCCCGGTGGCATTGGGGACGCGGCCCTGCCGGAAGACCATTGCCGGTTTCTTCTGCGCGAACCGCCGGCACCAAACGCGTTACCAACAAAAGCAAGAGGCGCGAAACCGCTGTGCGCGCCGGCGTTTGCTTGGCGGGGGGGGGGGGCGAACCCCCCGAGGGCCGCCCGCAATTTCAACCGGCATTCTCTTTGACGGGCGGCACAACGTCCCAAGCAATCACATCGAAACAGATCCATGCGCGGACTGCGATCATAAATATTCTTTTTGTGAGCTTGCGGCACGATGGGGTACTTTGTTGTTGGCAAAGCGCGGGCAAGGTTTGGTGCAGGGGACTGGCGGATCGCCCGATATTTGATGATTATGCAACCGGATGATATCACAAAAACCACAGTTTCCTATTTAAAACTGCGTAATTGGAACTTTTCGAAACTTATTTTTCTTTTGAAGAAAAACGTTCTTCATTTCAGCCCAGACGCTACCAGTGTCCACCACCACCGCGTTTTATCTGTTGGGTTGTGGCTGTGGCCCGGGGTTGCCTCGCGCCGTCCAATCCCCCGCGCCGGCCGCCATCAATTCGCGTCCCGAAAACCCCACCGCCGGCGCTTGGGCTTGGGGGGGGGGGGGGTGGCGCGTTTTTCCTGCTGCGTGTGCGTGGGGTTTGCGCCGGCGGCGCCAATAGAATTGCCCAAATTCCCCCCCCCCCAAAAAAAAAGTAACGATTTCTTTCGCCAATGGTTGCGCTCCGCGTAAGATCGGCCGATGGCATACGCCGGCTCACGCAACGCAGCTGGGCTTCGGAAGTTTCAAAACATTTGGAAAAACGGGTGGCGCGATCCGGGGGACGGCGCGGTTGAAAACCCGGCGGGGCATAGAACCCTTTTGTTGGCAAATACGCTGCTTGCCCTTCTCCAGTGTTTTCGGGTGTCATTGTCGATCCCTTGGATTGTCCAGCCGCGGCGCCGGCACCAGATCCGCCGCGCATTGCCGCCCGCCAAAGAGACGTTTTTTCCTGCTGTTCAGTTCGGGCGGGAAAGATGGTGGCGCCGCGTGCGCATGGGTGCCTGACCCGCGCATTGTTTGCCATTCGCCGTTTGTTCCCGAGCGTTCTTCCTTGCCGTCTGTCGAAATTCTTCCTTTGGGCCCCATGGCTTCCGCCACCGGCGCTCTTCAGTGGCTGCTGTTGTCCCCCCGCCTCCGAAAGCATGGCTGGGGTGTTTGCCGCCTTTGAACCGCCCGGGTCGCCGCCGTTATAAATGTATTCGGGTTGAATGGCTTTTTTTTTTTTTGGGGGGGGTTGCGGAGAATCCCCCGCCGCGCCCAGCCCCTTTGTCTATCGGATGGGTTCCTGTGGGGCGGTTGCGTTGCTTGATTGTTCGGCGCCACCGCGGCTGCCGCGCCGCTGTTTGTTTGCGATGGCTCTGGAAATCCAATTCCAGTTTATCATTCACTCATACAATTGCGCGCCTGCGATTTGCGTTCGAATCAGCGAGTTTCCTTTTCTTCTCGCTTCAGTGGCGGAAGGCATCCCTCGACCGTTGCTGTTGATATCGTCGTGTTTCTTTGCCTCCTCAAATTTGCATTTGCGTGGAATTCAATGGTGGGCGGGGGATGCCTGCGGCGCCGCCAAAGAGCGGGCGGCGATTTCGCCCCGGCGTCTGCTTGGAACCCCGGGCATGCGATGGTTTAAAAACCGAAGCTGCGGGGTTGCCTGGCGCATGTTTGCGGCGGGTGGGCGTCGCGTGCTGCTTTCGCCCGCTGCGATGTTTAATTCGCCGGCATTTCGCCCAGTGGCGGAATGCGGCGGGTTTCGCGTTGTTTGCGATGCCGCGCCAGGAAGCCTATCTTTGCTTGTATCTTGCTAAATTCTATTTTTCAAAGCGGCGTGTTGGCTGCCGCGGGGGGGGGGGGGTGGGGCGACGCCGCGCCGCCCCCCGCTTGTGGCGGCTTTGTTTCGCGTGCGCTTTCGCTGCGGCCGTTGATGCTCTGGGGTCTTGTTTCAGCTTTTCTGTCTCTCGCTCGTGCTCTGTTTTTGAGCATTTGGTGGCCCCCGCTACTAGACAGTAGCGGGGGATTGTCGCGTGGGTTATTGTCTGCTGATGTGTTCTGATGTCGTCGCGAAGGCGTTGTATTCTCTCCGTTTGTTGGTGTGGTAACTGTTGCCGCTGAAATTGCGCGAGATTACCAGATGTGCCGCTCCGCCTTCCCTTTAAATCCGTCAAAGTTCTTATAGCAACATGGCGGTGGAGGAGAATTTTCCTGACTTTTTCCTCTGCGCAAGATTAGCCTTCTCAAGGCTTTCCAGTACTATTGGTGAAAGTGTACGTGTTTCAAGCTCATGCATCTTCGATGATATTGAGGTAGCACTTAAGCTTCATGAGATTCCACGAGTCTTTGTTTCATTGAGGGGTGAGAAGGTTTTCATGAATACTCTATTCCCTATGGCAAAGAGTCTTGGGGCATTAGCTCAGAATTTTGCTACTGACTGTGAAACGCCGATCGGTATCGAAGTACTGAAAAAGAAATGCCAACAGATTGTTGCGTTTCCTGAGGCGATGTCCAATGCTGCGAAAAATGCAGATGATAATGCAGCTCACTTCGACGCCACGATGTACTGGGAGAGACTTTGTGACACGGTGTGGGAGTTTTCTCTGGCTGTCGACAACGTCAGTTCTGTGGACTCTCTCATTGGTGAACACTCACAATACTGTTACAGTACTGACTGCGCCAATGTCGTTACTCAAATTGTTGTTGAAGTTATGGCACGGAGAGGGTTATTGAAACTCCTCATGGAAAGGTTTCTTTTTGTTGATTTTCAACGGTGTTGTGATTCTTGCTTCCCCGAGCGCATGATTAGTGTATTTATTGGTGCCATGAATGCGTGCTGTATTCGTTCGTTTGGGAGGAATGTCAGGCGAAAATCGTCCGACTCTTTTGTTCAGTTTGTTACCGCAGTACTTTCTACGGCTGTCAGGCAGCCTCGATTGCGAAGTTCAATCTCGAATCTATTTGAGAAACTGTTGAGTCTCACAGATGATACCCAGGACGATGATAGGAACTTTTCTCTTGTCTGTTTGAGGGATGCTGTGATTGATTCGATTGTAAAAATCCTCACCCAAAATGCCACATCAAGAAACTTGGTCAGGTTCATTTTTGAAGGAATTTTGGGCTCCTCACCAATAAGTGGTGAACGCACTGAGGATGAGAATGGATCTCTTGATGGCTTCGTGAGACAAATAATTCACTCAGTATTTTGCGCCTGGTCGGACAAGAATTTTGTTGAGCGGGAGTCTTTGGCTCTCAATGCTACAGTGATGAACGCAACAATGTACGCACTTATCCTGATAAGGACTGTAGGATCAGCTCGATTACCGCCAGAATTGCTTACTCCGGTACTGAGCGGAGTGTCGTGTCGCCTCGAAAGCGTTCGCTCAACAGATCTTCAGAAACAGGCCACTGTTGTTGCTTCAGCGTTCGCATCATTCTTCGTTGAAAACCAAGAGGTTGCTCAAGGCTTCTTGAAAGAAGAATCTTTCTTGTCTTCTTTCAACCAATGGTTGAATGAAGAAGGAGAAATTTCAGATCCTCGACCTTCATGTCGAGAGCAGCTTGACTCCAAGTTGATGTGGAGTCGACGTGGTGCCGCCGTGGACCAATTTCCACTGGACCCAAATGATGATTGCTTCTTCTTTTGCTTTGGCGGCGAGGACTCACCCCGAAGTCTCCAGGCTGTGGGGAACAAGAACTTCGTAGAGACAACTGAAATGGACTTTCCATCATTTGGCAATCGGGTAATTGCGGAGGATAGCGTTGCGGAGCATGTCACACTTCTCAAAACAGTGAGGGAATGCTATAATGCTCTTGTTGGTGTTGGCCGCCAACCAAATGCTCAGATGCATAATATTCAGCACGACATTGAGAGTGGTTTACTAGGGATGACAAGATGCTTAACAGAGTTGAAGGAAACAGTGACTTCATCAAGTTTTGTCATGGTCGGTTCAGAACTTCAACCTCTTATTTCAGTTCTCATTCCAACATTGACAACTCTTTCCATTCATGCACCGGAAGAAAAACAAAAAGTTATGGTAAAGCAACGCTTTTTTGTCCTGACCCACTTGGTGTATTTCTGTCCAAACGCAGCTTTGTTTGAGATAAGCAAGATGTTGTACTCGAGTAACTACGGAATCTACCAGCGAGTGGAGCTTGCAAAAGCTGTGGGAGCTGCTGCGAAGATGCTTTCAGCTATAGCTGTGGTGAAATCTGTGACTCAAGCTGTTTCGGAACGTCCTCGGAAGTTAATTTATCCACCTATAGAACACTCCAATAGTGAGTCCCGTTTGATCATGGCAAGTGAAGGGAAGTTCACGAGACGGTGGGGTAGTGCTGTAGAAGGGAGGAACACTTCACATTTCGAAACAACTAGCCTTCTTGGTGAGTATGCGCATACATTTGTTGAATCTCTACTTGCAAAAATGGATAAGGACCACTGTCTATTTTTTCAATCAGCTGATCCACACGCCCCAATGGAAATTCTGCAAGCACTTATTCTAGTTTTTCAGTCACTTCGATCATGTCGACACGTCGCGTCTGAGGGGTGCGAGCGCTATGTTCCCTTTTTTGTTGATGTGATTTCTCACCACCCCCATGATTCTGTTCGCTCAAAAGCCTGGGTGGCTATCGGCGAAGTAATGCGTTGTTGGTGTGGCGCAGCACCATTTGCTTTGTATCAAGATGATGGTTCTTTTTCCATAAGCAGCTGCTCAGCAGATTGTAGCTCTCTCCATTTCACGAACAGCTGGATGACAACGCTGGACTGCCTGTATCACATTTCTATTGCAGCAAACAAAAGGCACGATCCAAGTGGCTCTGTCAGTGCGTTAGTTGTATGTGGACTGAATGATCTTGTTGCCGTTGTGAAGGACTTCACTTCAATGGAAAAAAACTGCATTTCGAAGCCATCAATCCTCAGTACTTAATACTGCTGATACTCGATGTCCACCAGCTGAAATAATTTGTCGACTTGACTGTATCTGATGCCCATCCCACTACCATCAATTGCCCCCTGATGCTATTGTATGCTAAACTATTCTTACCCGCTTTTTCCAGCCATTTTCAGTCATGAGAAGAAAACTGAACTCTGTCATAAGTGGAGGAAATGCAAGCCTTATTTTGTCAAAAAGATTCGCCAGAAAGCGTACTTTTACACCTCAAATCGGAAATGTGATGAACAATAATGGCCCATCTTCATCTAATCTGCCAAGTGTATCCGATAGTGAAAATATATCCTCTCTGCGGACGCAAGGAATGAACGTTGCTCCTGCCAGAACGTCCTTGGACAGAATCCGCGAGCAGCTGAAGGGTATGAAGGAGGAACAAGAACATTGTCGAGCTAGACAGCAACTAGGAAGCACACATGGCTCAAAGGAGCACGGTGATGCCATTGGTGGCTTTGATAGCACTCTAATGAAAACGCTTCGAGATAGGTATAAGCCCGATGATGCATTTCACAGTGGAAAGGAAATCGTTGATGGAATCAGTAGCTCCAGGTATCTGAAGTCTCGAAGCTTGTCAAACGCAGCAGATGAAGTACTTCGATCGAAGAACAAGGAGGAGGTGAAGAGATACATGAGCATTGCCTTCCCTGAAGTTACTGGGCAAGGGAATTACCGACGCGAGGAAAGTGTAGCTCTTGCTCGGGTTCTTCGAGATAAGATTCAGGAAGAAATTACCTGCAAGGGCATTCATGTGACCAGCCGTCGGCAATTGTGGCTCTCCGTACTTGACAGCCTGGATGATGGTGAAATACAGCTGATGTATGAATCCAAGTTGCTGGATACAGATGTGCTTCTCGATCTTCTTGAAGGCGATGACGGCTTACATGAGGGAACCTCTGATGCGGTGCGAGAAAAGGGAGAAGAGGAAGTTGGAGATGAACTTCTCTTGGATAAGAAGTTGGAGTGTATCGAGCAACTGGAGTACCTGGATGACATGGTGACCAGTATTACCGATACAACACTTCGCGGAATTCCGTCTCTTGATGTTGCGCCAGCTGTAGTAAAAGCACTGCGTCGACAATATGACGATTGTACTGCGGCAGACCTTCGTCTTCTCGAGAATTATGAGGAGCAAGAGAGTGCTTCTGCCACTACAGTGAGGGGATCTCATCCAGCATCTGATGGATTGCGCCTGACAGATAGATACCTGGATCGAGCACTAATACCGGCGAACGAGCTTCTCTATGCAGTGTCGAAGCATGATGAAGGCTTGCGTCGCTCTCTTCAGGTGATGGAGCGCGTCAAGCGAGAATCCTTGCTAGATCCCATATTCCAGGAAGCTGTTCAGACAGCTCATGTGCGCGAAGCTCAGTCAGTGGATGCCCACTTGAACGGAATCTCGACGGACACTCTCCAAAATTCTGAGCCACAGCGAGTAAAATTTGGAAAGTTTGAACGACGAGCTTTGAGGAAAAAGTACTTTCGTGGCGCGATGTCGCGACCCGCTCATGCCGCCGATGTGCCTTACTTCTTTGATCGTTCGAGGAGTGTGGTGCCCCCGCGGGGAAACTTTAACCTCCCAACTCCAGCACTTACGCGCGAGGAACGGTCAGCCATCCGCGGACTAAGGCGACGTTCACAGGGCCGCACTCGTTTTTCTCGCTAATGTCAAAAACGCCACCCAACCCAACTTGGCTTCACTCTGCTTCTACGAGACGATAATGTTGTGTAACGACTTCTAAAAAGCTCTGGGATGCAGTTGCTGCTGATCAACTTCTGAACTATCTCTGCGGTATCAAACTTCCTGCTGCCTCTTCTTCAGATCTCTCAGGTTTTTTTTTTTCGCTGGTACTGGATCTACGACTTTATTCATGTTCTGGTCATCAAAGACATTATCAAGTGCCCAGGAACTTGAGGAGGATGACTACACTCCTGAGCAGTATCTCGTTGCCGCCGTGAACGAGCAACGGAAGATTGAGTCAGCAAATGAAGAAGGGATGAAGCGTATGGTTGCCTCGCTGTCGTCACCCTTTGAAGTAACAGCGAAACCGTGTGAATCCAGTGCAGGAGCGGTTGTTCGGTGCTATGAGGATATCTTAAAAACTAGCGCTAGTTCCTTTGCATCAACAGGAGAAGATGTACCGCGAAGTCTTGATGGCCTCACTCAGCTACCCCTTCATCAGTGTGTTTCAGTTGCACAGACGTATCGGCAGTGCGTGGAGAACGCACTGGAGACCCATCTCACGATGGTTCGCAACTTGGAGGTTAAGCGGCAAAAAGAGATGGCGCTGGCACGCTCTGCAGCAGCAGCGGGGCAGCCAGCTCCACATCCGTCGTAGGGATTCCGGGGCATCAGCCCGCCACTTTTGTGTACGCCAGTATGGGGCATGCTCTGACCCGTTTGCAGAGAAAGTAGCCTCCCTTTTGGTGATCCTGGCGACCGCGCCGTCCAACTTCAATACCGACGGCGGTGTTTTATGCACGCACAAAGTCACTCGATCCTGTTCTTTTGTTTTTGTTGTAAATACCCTCGCCGAGTTCGGATATGACATAGTAATTGTGACTTCTTCCATATCATTCTTTTCTTTGTTCTGTACTGAAGTGCTCCGCTGTACGACTACAAGGACGTAGCGGCCCCTACGAGCTTTGCGCGCGCGCGTACACACACACACAGACTCACTATCTATCTCAGAACTATTTAACCACCTTCGAGAACACCCTCGCAATGGCCCCGAAGAAGAACAACAACCAAAAGAAGAAGAAGCCAGAGCTCTCTGAGGAGGATCTGCGCCGACTTGGGATGACGGAGGAGGATATCCAGCGTATCCTCGCTGAGCGAGGGAAGTCGTCGGAAGAAAAGAAGGCGGAGCAGGCCCAGGAGGAAGAACATCGTCGGGAGCAGGAGAAAAAGGCAAAGCTGCAACGAGAGCTCCTCGCCCAGACGGTCGAAATCGAGCATGATGAAGTGAGTCCTCGGGTGGCAATCCTGGAGGAGGAGGAGCGTGCCTGGGCTGAGCTCGAGCCTGCTCTGTCCGCACAGAAAACACGCTATCTTCGTGACTTCAACGAAAAAGAGATCATCCGACGCCGAGAAGAGGCTATCCGCAAGCGAGAGCAGGACGTCCAAGCCTACACCGAGCGTCTCAGTACTCTCTCAGCGGAGGAGCGGGCGGAGATGGTGGCGAAGCAGGAAGAGGCGGAGCGACTGAGAACGGCCGCTTTAATTGAAGGCGAGGCGGCAGAGAAGCGACGCCAGGAGCGGTTGGAACGCCGCCGAGCACGAATGGCAGAGAAGAAGTCGGATGGCAACATGTTTGATTCTGACTCCAGCGACGAGGACAACGCAACCGCTAAGAGCCGCAAGGCAGCGGGGGCATCGAAGCTGGTTGAGGAGTATGAGCGCAAGTTTCAGTCGTTGCTGGAGTGAGTGGTATATTCTTCGCACAATCTACCCTCTCTTCGCTATCGGAGCCGGCCAACTGTTTCTGGGTGGCTCACAGCAATTACCAGTACCTGGTGTTCGGCTTGGCATTCTCACTGCTGCTGGGGGGAGTTTTCTTCTCGAGAGGGAGAGGAGGGTAATGTGGTAGACTAGTTGATTGGTATGTTGAGTCGCTGCGATTTGGGGTGCCGTGATGAGCAAGGAATCCCCCCCGTTCCCCCTCCTCCTCATACACACAGAGATGGACGCTACCGTGGAGCTAAACCATTAAAAAAAAATCTTTTGCGCATACGTGTATGTATTTGTGCCTGTCTCTAATCGACCCCTCACATGATGATCGCTGCTTCTTGATCCCAACTCTCTTTTCTCTGGCTTGTATCCGGTGGTTCTACAGCCTGTTCGTGTAGAGGACGGCCACTAGGCCGCAGAGCACGCACAAACACGCACAACAGCTACAAACCACAAACTTCATATCTGTTCTTGTTTTACACGTCACCATTGGCTGTGAGAAGGAGCTTCCTGCGTGACTTCAACATCCAGCGTTTCTTTTTTAGGAATCATATACCTGAACTGGAACCAAATTTCCCTCCCCCACATATACCTTCTCTCAAAAGCCAAGGTTGGGCATGGGCGGAAGGTTCTGACCAACTGCGCCACCAACCGCCGTAACTTTGAGCTACTGGTGGCTACCCTACAGCTGACGAGACGGACACGTCCGCCACTTACGTCTCCTCCCACTTCCCTGGGAAACAGAGCAGAGGAACGGTGGATGATAATTGATGTCCTGGAGAGCTCCCCACCCCATCCGCGGGGAGGCAGCTCCTAGCCACCACCACTCGCGCCACCTCACGCATCACGGGGTGCCCTCACCACCTCCACTTTCACACAAACATCGACACTCTCCCGCGTCTCCTGCGTCGCCGTCAGCTGCCAGCGGCAGCGGTGGGGAGGCCGATGGAGGTCATGCCCATACATCCATCCTCACCCATGATGGCCTAAGTGGTGTGGAAGACCTAGACTCCAGCCCGAGTGATGGGAGTCGTCCCAGTCGGCAGTGCGCAGGAACCAAAACGCCAGCGTTCAGAGTTGCTGATCGCAAACGCCACTATACCACCTTCACCACGATCCATCCCCATCTCCGCCCTCGTTTCCGCAGCGATCGACGCTCACGTAACCAGGAAAGCGACGATGCGCAGAGTGGGGAGTCCACTAGTACCTCCCTCGCTTCTTATTCTTATGGTGACTCCTCAGATGAGGGAGGTTATGATGATGATGATGATGATGATGAAGACTACAGCCTCCCATCATCCCTCACTGACAGTGAGGCCAACGAGAGTGGCAGCAGCATGTCCTCATGTGCATCATCGATAAGCAGCGAGGACGCATACGTTGCACGATCGAGTCGCAGCGGCAAAGCTCGTCACTCGGCCACGGCGTGCTCGACTCGCTCGTCAAACACCACCGCTGCCAGATCCCGCCACAACAGGGGAGAAGCGGCTCCGAGGCTGTCCTGTGTTCTGATACATCGTCTTCCCGTGGAACTCTTCCTGACGATTTGCTCCTTTCTTGGGGAAGCCGAATACCGCCGTCTGTTGGAGGTGAATCGCGATCTCCACTGTGCCATCACAGGCGCCGATGCCGTGGTTTGGCGTCACTTGTGCCTCCACGCGTGGATGTACAAGCAAGGCTTTCAGAACTTTGTTTGGCGCTTCCGTCTCCTTGAGTCGGCTTCGCGCATGGATGAGCTCGAAGTTTTGTCCCTCCAACAGCGGATGCTCATGGCGGAGCACACCACCATGGACCTTTCCGATGCGTCAGCCACATGCGATGTAACCACCGCGCTCTCCCGGCGACGTCTTCACGAGCAGTGGCAGGCTCTCCACAGCCGTGAGGCAGAGCTGGAGGGGAGTGCACGGCGTTTGGAAGAGGAGCTCAGTGACAGCAGTAGTAACAGCGGCCTCAGCAATAGCGTATCTCGTGTTCGAGGAAGGCGCCATTCGAGCGATACTTCAATGCGCCGCAACGGCATTCACGATCGTCGCCCACACTCCACCTCCTCAGACGCCACACCTCGAGAGGAGCAGGAAGAGCAAGCGAGGGGCACCGAGGATGCTCCACAAGACGATTCACTGTGCGTGGGATCTGAAGGGGTGTTGGGGGAGCAATCAACAGACCAGCGCGGCAACGGTACTCAACCACAGCCAGAAAGCCGCCATCACCGGTCCAAACGCCGCGCGCGTCGAGGCAATCGCCGGCACGCCCGCTCGCGAACAAGACGCCGTGCTGCTTCCTCCTCCATGCAGCTACACCCCAGCCCACGTGAAGGAAGCTACCCTCTTCTTCGCAGCGGGGAGGATGCCGATGGCCGCGAGGGTGGAGCTGGAGTGAAGGAGGTGCTGACGAGCGGTGAGCGCATCTTCATCTCCAACAAAAAGCGTGGCCGCCGTCAGCACCGACGACGCAGCCGCCACCCGAAACCACGCAAGCACACGAACAAGCGCAAGCACCATCACCACCACAGCCGCCGCACCCGTGGACGAGCCACGAGCCATCACCCCAACCACTATCCGAAGCATCGCACAAATCCCAAGATGAGCTCCAGCGCGAAGCGTCGCCGTCGACACCATCAGCAGCGCCATCGTCAAGCCAACGCCGATGAAGGTCACAGTGCGCTGATGCCTACCCCAACGTACGCCGCTATTCAGAACACTACTCCTGTCATGGGGCTCCAGCATCTCGACCCAGCAACAACGATGCGAGGAGACGGATGCTTTGGTACCGCAGCGACAGAGGCTGCTTCCCACCCGCGCGCACGCAACGTCGCAGCCGCTACCACAACTCCTGCTGTAGAAGTTGGGCGTGCAGATCAGCCATCGGTGCCGCTCTATTGGTGGCAAATGGCCCCTGAGGCCCGCCAGGTCTTCCTGCAGCGCATGGCCGCTCGCGAGGAGCGCCGTCGCCGACGCTGCGCGGCAGTGGCTGGGGCGGCGGTGGAGGAGGCGGCATGGTGGGCGGCGCTGGATCGCATCGATCGCCAATCCCAGTCCGAAGAAAGTTCCGCCTTCACTGAGGAGGATGATGAGGATGGAAACGGAGAGAATCTCTCTGCGACGTCGTCATCTGTCTCTCCATCCACCTCCATGGGTGACCAGTCACCGCCTAACACGCACCCCACACGATTGCCACCACCACAACCACCACAACCACAACCCCTTCCAGTCGTGACAGTCGACGGCCCACAACAACTGCGTGGCCGTGTTGCGAAGGGAGACGCAGCTCTCGAGACGGTGTTGGCCTCCCTCACACGCGGTCGAAAGGTTCGATTTTCCGCCGGCGTTGGTGGTCCGGAGGAAGAGGCAGTGAATGGGTCGCCGCTTCCACCACCACTACCACCACAGCAACAACCAGTATCGGGCCTCCTCACTGCCTCATCTATTGCCGAGCTCACCAAGTCGATGCAGAGCCACGAGGAGCCGACGGAAACACCTCAGCGAGGCGTCGTGACACCGGGACGGACACACAGTGAGCCGTCGGCCCGTCGCAGTCATCACAGCAGCACCGCAGTTGTGTGGAACTCCTCTGCAAGCGCCTCGGAAAGGCTCGCATTCCGCCGCCGTCGCCGTCACCAACGCCGCAACAGTCGACGTTCTCTCCACCATAACAACTCCTCGCCGTCCAGCGGCTCGCCCAAAAAACGGTGGGATGGCGGCAGCAACCGGTGGGACTCATTCCGAGAGCGGGAGGAAATGATGCTCGTTACGCGGTCAAAAAGCGTTCTCATTCACTCACTAAAGCGCAGCAGCTACGCCCCGAGACGTGGAGGAGGCATCGGGCCTGGCTCGCCCATCCTACCGAAGCTTTCTATTCATCCTACACAAACCGTATCCGGCGCCGCTGGAGGGGGCGAGGGAAGCCCTACCTCCTCCACACTTCTCGGCGCATCGTGGAGCCAGCCGCAGGTGCGCACCGCCTCGACCCCAACGGTCCCAGTTCTCTCTGCCCGCGGCCTCGCCTCGGCCAACTTCAGCACCGCCACCGCAGCTGGGGCATCGGGAGGCAGCGTTGCCTCTCCACATCTCCTCGCACGATCTCTAGCTGCCACTGCCACCACCACCACCACTACCTCCAGTGGAGGTCGCTCGATGCCAAGCTCTCCTGCTCCCATTAGCACCTCCATCATCCATGGATCAGCTCCTGCTACTGCTGCTGTCCGTCGCGTGAGTAGTGGCCCTTCCTTTTCCGAGGTGGTGGCCACAGAGGATGAGGTCGTTGAGGGGGAGGCGGAGGAGGAGGAGGATGACCGCCTTGCACCGGTATCTTGGAAGTTTGTCTTCTACATGGCCCGCCGCGAGGCACGGCGGACGGAGCTCACACTCCAGGATCTCTTGGAAGGTGTGTGGGCCGTGACGTTTCGCACAACTGGTCGCACCCATGTTGCCACTTTCCTACCGAATGAGGTGCTACAGGTGGGGCAAGCGTCGCTGCGGATGGGGGAGGATGGGGAGGATGATGGTGGTGGTGCATCTGCTTCGCCTCCCCCCTCAGCTGCTCGTGATGTTGCCGCTGGTGGGATGAGTGGTGGGAGCGGCGCGGCGCGACGACAGCGACAGATGCCTCCGCTGCGCTTTCAGCTGATCCAAGGCGGTCGGCGACTGAGCGTCCACGACTTTGTGCCACTTACAGTCACTCGACGCTCCACCCTCGCTCCGCAGTCCGCCCTCACCTCAGGTGCCACCCCCTCTTCTGCCATCACTTCTACTGCAATGCGAGGAGGGTCTAGTGCTGCCGAGGCTGCTTTTCACGCGGAGCCGATGCGAACCTTGTCCCACGTACGTCAAGTTTTGATGCGACGCAACCACACGCACGAGGCCTGCGGGGCCTCTGCGTCGAGCCACACCTCCGCAAAGCCTTGTTGCCTGGTGGAGGTATTGCGGTCACTGGAAGGTCCTGCACCGATGGCAGAGCGTCTTCGGGCGACGGTTACCACGGAAGAGGAGCATCTGGAGCAAGTGGAGGCAGCCGCTCTGTGCGGACCCGGTGGTGTTGGTGATGTAATGGATGACTGGGGCTGGACGCTGAGCAATGCCTTCGTGAAGATCTTCAGCGTGGATGTTCGCTCACCGCTATATGTGGAGCGACTTCAGCGGATCGCTGGTATTGAGGTATTGGGCAATCTGAGCTGACACCCTGCTCCGTTCTTATGTTTCTGTTACGCTGCTAGGGCGAGCGCTCAGAAGCACAATGGAGTGCCTATTATGGTGCAGCTTCCATGAAGGACCCACGATCGGCATACTGTGTGGTGTGTGTGTGCTTGAGTTACTGTGCATGAGTGGCTGCTCCCCACGACAGCTGCGCCGACGAGTCGCTGCCGTGTCTATGTAACCGAGGATGCAATGCCTACTCTTCCCCCCCCCCTCATACCCCCACCATCCGCCTACGCTCATTCCACATTGCATGAAGCGAGTCACTCTCACAAGGGTACGCTGATGACAGACCACTCCATCACCTCTGAACGCTTATGTGCCCATTGCTAACTCACTTCTATATCATCCATCCAACATCATTTTTTTTTCGCAACTTCTGATTCTTCATTGTATAGTATCTGCTTTGGCACTGTCTTCTCCCAACACTCCCACTGCAGTCGGTCACATTCTCCACCATCATTTCACAATGCCGCTGCTGCGGAGTGTACCCGCTGACTGTTCTTGATGCAATCGTTGTTCTACCATCTCGAACGCAATCATTTCTTGTGCTACTGTGGCAATGACTGCCACCGAGACCAGTGATGAGCAGAAGGAAGATGGAACCACACTGGCAACAACCAGATCGGAAGCCTCTCCTACCCTGCAGGCCTACCTCCATCTCTACCGCTTCTTCATCGCCACCCACGCTGTTGGAGAGGTGCTCGAGCGGGTCAGTGAGGATCATCTTTCACTGGCCTCCATGGTAGATAGCAGCCTATGCCCCCTTGTCCTTCCCCTGCAGCAACGCCGCTTTCGTGAGGCCGTTTTTGAAGTTGCCGTCTTTGAGTCACGTCGTGCTGAGTTGGCGCGCTACAAGGACAAGCAGACGCGACTCTATCACGTTGGTGGATCTGGTGCGTCACGCAGCCACACCTCCCCTGGTGCCACTGCGTCAAGCAGCAACAACCATAGCGCCGGGACTGGGGACGAGAGCGGCTACTACCAACCTCCGAGACCATCGCACACAGCAGACTGCGCCTACTCCAAGTGGCTACAACATCTCAAGAAGAACCAAGAACGGCGGGCCCCACGTGCGGGTCGTGGGGCTGAGGTGGCACGCAAACTCCGCCAAATTCTCTTCTCGGACGAACAGGAAGCAACCACGACGGCAGAGGCGGCTGAGGTGAATGCGCCCGGCTCGCCACATTCCCCACCGCGTGGAGTGCGCGGTGGTGGGGGAACCTCTTCAGCTGCATCTGCCGAGGATGCCCATCAGTGTATGTCTGTGGAAGCATTTCCCGAACATGGCCGACCCGATGGCATGCGTGCGTCGGATAGCCTCCTTCGATGTCCGCTGTGTGCCGCACAGACCATTCTGCAAACCTTGTGGTCCTCCCTTGCGCTCATGCAGCAGCTCACCCTCGTGAGCGATGCCCATCTTGCCGCGGCTCCACTACCAGTTCCGCAGACGGTTCTCCATGTGCTGCCTGAGGAGGCTGTGCAGCAGCTGTTTCACGCGGGTGTCTCGCTCACGCATCTCGCTCTTCACATGGTGGCAGCGTGCGTGGAGGATGAGCAAGCCGGCTCCATCCTTGCCAAGCCTAGTGGCGACGCAACCACGGTTCCGACTGAGGAAGACTCAGGAATCTACGAGCTTCCTCGTAGCGAGGCCATGTACGTACGGCAGTGTCAGAGCTTCATGGGCGAACTGGCGGCCCTCACGCTGAGGCTCTCTTCCGCCGCGCTTGACGCGGTTCCTGCATTGTGGCCTGCACTTCCACTTCCTCCACTGACCACGACCATGGCTCAGGTGAGTACGGTTGTGCGTGATGTGTGCTTACATGTCCGGCATACACTTGTTCGTGTGTGCTGGCAAGTCTTTTTCTCGGCTGACGGAGCCTCCACTGCGCAGGAGACTCTGGGAAGGCTGTGCCGAGCTCTCCATGTGTGGGAGGGTGCCGATGCGAGCAAACGATCTGCTGGGCACTCCATCGTCGTCGCTCTCTGCGCCCACACGCAAGCCTACGTGAAGCGGCAGCATGCCGTGAGTCAGCGTTTGCGTGCGGCAGTTGGAGTTGTGGGTGATGCGGACGCCGGCCCCATTGAGGATGCTCTCGCAGATTATCAAGAACTCGGACATGTGATGTTGTTGCTCGGCGTATTCACGGAGCTGCTCCATGGACGTCGGGAGATGGAGGTGGAAACACCATCATCCACCGTAGAAGAGCGTCGCTCAAGGCTACAGGGGTTGGCGCAGACCATGGATGGGGAGGTGATGAGCTACCTGGAGAAGCTGCGGTGCTCTGCCGATGGGGCAGCGAGTTCGAGGGGCGGGCGGCTGTGTGCGCTGGCATGGCTTCTTCGAGGGGAGATGGCGCGGGCTATGGTTGGGCTTGGCGCTGATCTATCCGACGCCATCCCATCCCTTGCACGAGGAACAACAACAGACCATGAGAGCCCTTTGCCACCACTGCAGGCCTTCTCTCAGCTCACGTGTCGCGAGGCTGCGGAGGCCTGCTCCGACGCGCGGGAGTTCTTTGGTCTCACGATGCAGCCCCCGCCGTCGAGGAGTGAAGAAGCGGCTGCACCACGTCACCTGTGGAGATTGCGGGTTCCGGAGGCCTCTGGTGCGCAACTTCATCTCCGCGACGTTGTCAATGGGCATCAGGAGTTGGCACTCTTGCCGGTGTTATGGGTGCGCGTGTGGCTCATCCTGTGTCCGTCACTCTTCCACGGGGCCGCCACGGATTTGGTGATGGCCCGTGCGCGCTGGGCAGACGCCGAGTCCGCCGCGCTCTGCCAGCAGGAGCAGGAGGCGGCCGCCACGGAGGTATCGCCCGAGGTGGGGGCGCGGCCACCATCATCCGCTCCGACGAGGCGGGGGGCTCCGCCTGCGAAGGTTCGCCTCGCCTACGCGAGTGGGGTGACCGCGTCGTCGCAAGCACCTTCCACCGCAAGGTCCAGCTCATCGGTGCGGCGCAAGTCAGCGGCTGTTCCGAAGGTGAGCAAGGAAGAACGCCGACGGCGTGAGCTCGAGGCCGCCGCCGCCGCAAGAGAGGCGACTCGCGAGCGCTTCGCCACTGCACTTGGTGCGCTGCGGGATGGGCGGCAGGATATCGCGTTTTGGTGGCGCTGGCGCCACGTGTGTGTCCGCGCTCCAACGACCTCGGCTGAGGTGAAGAGCTCCAAACAACAATCATGTGGAAGCCCCTTTTCCGCGGCTTGGATCGCGCACAACGGCCTCGCTCCGCGTCCTGGGGCGCTTGCTGAGCGCTGTGCTGCCCTAGTGCATGGCATATGTGCGTCGGTGCTACCTCGGTCAGCGGCGGGAGGAGCAGGCGCACCCACCACCTTCTTCGGCGCACTGCATCAGCGCTACCCTCTTACTGGGGATGCCGAGGCGGCCTACAACCGCTCCATTGGTCGCCTTCACCACCTCTCCTCCCCTGCGGCGCGCATCACCGACGGAGTGCCATTGAGCGACTCTGGAGAGACGGCGTGCTTCCCCACCCCATCCATTGCACTCGACCTCCCAACAGTGAAGGGGGTGGTTGCTGCCTTTGCGGAAGAGGCACGCAGCATTTTCGTCGATGCAACGAAGGAGGCGGGAGGGGGATGATGATGATGATGATGATGATGTATGTCCGCACTCTGCACGGTTCCTGCTTTTCTGCGCGAGTCGCTTGGGATCCTCGCCATGAAGCCGCCAGAACTTTCTTGCACAGTGACAACCTTGAAGTAGGTGCCGTGGTGGTGCCCCCCCCCACGCTTTAGCCAACTCCCCGTTGCAATTCTCTCCTCACTCGCTCTCTCTCCTCGCATCTTACATCGTATTCATTCATTAGCTATTCGTGCGCTGCTGCGCCACTATCGGCATCGGTGGACCTCTTCAGCCTCCCAGATTATTCCAAATCGGGTCGCACGGGTCCCGGATCGACCACCGCAACGAGAGTTCCTCCCACGACACAACGGGAGAGCACATCCTTCGTCTTCTTGACTTGTAGTGGTTATAGATCATGCGACGTGCATTCATCTTTGGGGCTGTGGTGATGAGCCGGAGGGGCTGCGCGACCTCCACCCTAGAGGAGAAGACGCGTGCTCCAGCACACCCGCGGGTAGACCCACGTCGGTTGCCCAGCACGATTCCAGGCATCTCACAGGAGGACCTTGCGGCGCGCATTGATCGCCATCAGGCACAATCGGAGGTGTCCGCCGAGTGGGCGGCGAAGGAGGCGGAGGACCTCCACCGCAGGGAGGTGGAGCTGCGGCGCTCCACCATGGACCCCGCCGACTTTGAAAGCTGGATGGCTGAGGACCTTCGAGTGGCTCAGCGCCACGCCATGGAAGCGGCGCGTCTGGCGACCATGACCCCAATGGAGCGCCATCGCGAAGAACAACGGCAGCGCCGACGACTGCTACGCTATGAATGGTATAAGACGGGACTGTTGGTCTTCATCTTCGTTGGAAGCATCTTCTTCCTCTTTTCGCTCTTCCTCTTCTTTAACTGAGAGAGCACACGCGAGTCGGACGGAGTCTGTCTTTCTCATCACTGATTCTGAGGTGAGGTGTTCTTGGCACCACATTAGTCTCTCAGGAGAGAGAGAGAGAGAGGTGACTACATGGTTAAGTTCCTCACTTTACACTTCACGCAACTCACTCTGTCATATCGATGAATACGTCTTTTGCGTACGTCACGAGGGCGGGTGGGGGGGGGGGCTATGTTTTGTGTGCCCTCTGCCCACTCTCCTAGTGACGACCTCAGTACATACGAACTTCTTCCACCTCTTCATTTCTGTCTCTCATCATCATTTCACCATCCAATCACATGACCCACACCAAGATATCTTGACGAACTCGTTTTTTTTTCTTTCCTTCGTCGCCGCTGCCTCACACCGTTGGCAAATTGCTTGCAACAGTTCTGCGCACTTCGTGAGACGTCTGCGGATCTCCTTCATTTACTACAGCTCATCGGTCCTCATTGCTGCCCGCAGCAATCCATCAGTCTTCCACCCCCCTCATTACCCGGTTGATTTCTCCTCCCCCCTTCCACATCCGCTACCTTTACGGCCACACATACGCATTTTCCCCCCATCACCCAACATCTCTGAAGAAATGAACGTTAAACCGGACGCATTCCCCCATGGGACTCTGCGCGAGCAGTGCGACACCCCACAAATTGCTGAGGGTCTTCCCCTCTACGCCACCAAGCGCACACCCTCGCCACTCATTCAGACACTTCGCTTCAGCGAATCATGGGCTTCCGTTGACAGTGTGCCGCACACAGATCCTACGGCAGAGAACTACACGAACTTTATCAGCTCCATTGAGACGCTAAGCCAACTTCGTGAGCACTCACTGCACGGGTCTGAGGAGCGTCGCGCTCTCGATGACCTCGTCAAGGACGAAGAAGAATCTCCAGATCATCCTGGTGACACAGTTGATGCCATGTGCGCCGAGATGAATGACGACGATAGCTCCCCATGCGCTGAAGATGAAAGCCCACCAAACAGCCGAGAGGCTGATGATCCTACATCCGCCCACCTCACCGGTAGTGAGAACTCACCGGGTGCAGAGAATTCCTCGGGTACCAACCGCCGTCGTCTCGAGGATGAAGCCCTGTACGCAGAAGACAATGCCAGCGAGACATTGTCTCAGCAGAAGGATGCGGACTGTGCAGATGCGACTGAGGCACTGCTTGTGGAAGAAGATCCCGGCAACAATTCAGCTGGCGCACAGGATT
>JASAON010001565.1:47366-59114 GCA_030849065.1 Jaenimonas drosophilae
AACCGCCGTGATGGGGCTGATGCTCTGTATGGTGAGCAGAATGGCAGCCACGACTCCCGCACTGACAAGGATGCTTCCGCTGCCAACCGCCGTGATGGGGCTGATGCTCTGTGTGGTGAGCAGAATGGAATGGATGTGGTACCTGTCGAGAAGATGGCGTCTGATACAGATAGTCGTGGGGAGGGAAGTAGGAACTCACGGCTATCAAAGTACCGCTCGCCAATTCACCGCTACGACGCCGTTGGCAATGGCGAGGAGATGGATGCCAAGGAGGTGCCCCACTGTCAGCAGCAGGCGCAGCCACACCAGGATTTGCGTGGCGGACGTGAAAGTGATGTGGAGCCGCTGCAGCGGACGCTGAGCCAGTCATTGGGGAGTGCGGTGCAGAGGTCAGTGGGGAGCCGTCTTGGCGGACGTTCCTCTGAGCGGGGCGGCAGCGGCGCGGAGGCGGTGGCGATGCCAACGGCGCTGGCGACGGAGGAGCCAGAAGGAGGTTCGCACAGGTCTCGTCGGCTGTCAAAGTCGCGGGACCCGGTGCGAAGCGACTCTGTGAGCGCCGCGTCAGTTGCGCCGCCAGTGAAGCCATCGGCAGGGGTACTACAGCGGCTTCCACCTTTTCCGTGCTCCAGCATCACACCCTGCTTCAAGCAAGGCAACGGCCTTCTGTTCCGCATGATCAATGGCGAAACAGGACAGTGGGCCTACTACAACGACACGACGGAATACATGATGCATATTCACTTTTTTGCTGGCCCAAAGAGCTGTCTCATGGCTCTTGGTGCGACAAGGATGCTTGAGCCGGATGATACCACTCGCTACTTTGAAGGAGAGGTGTGGGTGGCCCCACGCTCCCTGCAGCTCCTCTTTGCGGGTACGGTGAATGGCTACGATGTGAAGTATAAAGCCATTCCCCTTCGTCGCGTTCGGTGAGGCATCGCTGTCATTATGGATTGCATTCAGAGTTTTTTGTTTGTTTGTTTTGTTGTCATTTTCGTCTTTCAGTGGTTGGAACATCCTTCACCTCACCACCGAATCGTTCGTTGGCCAAATTTCTGTCGAGGGTGCATTGTTTTTCCATTTTCGTGTCCGTGTGCGTTGTCTCCTTACATTCTTTTTTTTTCATTTAGTTGAATTATGATCATTGTTGGTGGTGATGATGGTTGTGTCATGCTTGTGTCGTGTTTTTTTTTTCCTCCATGTTCGTTGTTTGTTTGTGGTACCAATTCCGTGAGTGTACTTAATGTCATTGATTGTGTGTGATTTTTTTTTCCCGTGTTCTTTTTTTTTTGTTTTGGTACATCCATGGTGGCGGATGAAGTGTGAGATTGGGCAAGGCTGAGGAAGTTCTTGCGACTTTGGACGAACGCTGTACCGGCGCAAGTTTGTGGTTGACCTCACCTATCAGTCCTAATTCTTACTCTCTCAATCCTCAATCATCTGATGTGCGTGCTCGTGCGGAATGAGCATGTCGCATGATTTTTGTTGTGGCACCACGTTGGCTTCCCACAACTCCAAGAAAAAATCTGCACGTAACACCTTCAGAAACAGTTTCACTTCACGCACACCCACTCTGGGTTGTGAATCCCGTCATGCGATAAGTGAAGAACCACCCATTTCTTTTTTTTTTTTTTTGTGTGTGTAAAAAGTCGAAGTTGTTACAGTTGCTGGTCACGGATCAGTAACAGAAGTGGATAATATCAGCCAGAAGGGGGAGACTCCTATATGTGCGTCCCTCAATCCTCATGTGTGTGTGTGTGTCTGTGTCTGAGTGACTTACCTTCCCACTACTCATATATACGTACATTCCATTCATCCACCGTTCATTGCGTACCAGGCGCACCAATGCGTCATGTGAGTTCCCCAGGTAGTACGTTCTAGCACTAGCCTATTGCTTCTCATTCACCTTCTCCACCTTTTTGTTTTCTCAGGACCTTAGTTGCCCATCTACCAGTTCCCATGGGAGCGAAGATTGTGCGTATTCATCGTCGGCTTCTCACCATCTACACCAAAGTCGGCAGCCAACTTGTCCTTCAATCGTACTGCCGTGAGTTACTCATGATGAGCACATTTCTGAAACTGAGACCCTAGCATTCCGCATAGTTCGGCCTGCATTGCAATATGTTCAGTAAGCGTGAAGGTTTACTGCGTTGACTGATTGTGGAGTTTCGCCATTCATCTTCACCTCTTGCCCTTGAGCTGATCGTTTCATGTCTCTGATGCTGAGCTCTGCTCCACCAGCAGTGCCATATAGGCGGACTGAGTGGCTGCCGGCGGCTGGAGTGCCTCCTGTTTCCTTTTTCATTACTGACTGAACTCATTCACAGACCTTTTGCCTATTCTTGTTCTGGTTCACATATTCTGCTCTTAATCTTCACGTGAGGGGTGGTGATCAGCACTTCACTCCTTCTCTTGAGATTGGTATCGTGCCCTTGTAATGACAGCCCAGAAACTCACGTTTCTTGTTTCTGTATCGCCGACCGGTGGAAGAACTGGCACTACAGAACAGAATACACTGTTTCTAACCCACTGCTAAGCTTCTGTGCACACTTCAATTTCTGCGACAAGGTAGCGCGTACCACCCTGGAGTACTGCTTATACGTAGGTGATGTATATCGATTGACGGGTTCTGTATGTACCTTTCCTCATTTCAACTTCCCTCCTTCTCTTCTCCATAATGCTAACAAAGCCGTGAGCCCCACAGCTTCCGCTTCCCCCTCATCACTACCACACCTGTCATCAAGGCACCACATCTGTCTCTCCCACAATTACCCTTTGGAGTCTTATGGAGGTGACGATGCTTCTCCATCCCCACAATGGCCGCCCACGATTTGGATATGGGAGGCTGCTTTCCTCTGTCTCAGTGGCGCTGCTGTTGATGCTCCTTCTGGTTTATCTTCCCACCCATGTCAGTGCTACCTCCTTCACAATGGCTGGACTCCTATCTACCAACATCACGGACCGCGATGTCTTCGTCCTCGTTCAGCCGTTGGCTTACAGCTACTGGGCTGCCGCCGCCAATCCCCAAGCGAACAACTACCCTGTCTCGTATGCGTACTCGGCATTGGATGGAGCTGAACAGTACGCCGTGGAGCTCGTTCTCATGGAGCCAATTGCCGTTGTTGGTGGCACGTCCCTGGACCAGCTTCAGCAAACCCTCACTGTGATGACAGAGACTCCTCTTTTCGGCACCTTCCAGCAACAGTTCAGCACCTTGTACTCGTTCAACGCACACTTCTTCAATACTGCAAATGCCAACATTGCAGAGGTGCTCTATACGCTGTGGGTCCAGACCAACTCCAACCGCTTTCCCCGCCAAGTCGCCTACTACCGTTTGTTGGACACCGCGAACAGCCCTACGGGCCTACCTCCGCTCCAAGCGGAGGCTGCCAACCTTGGCTGCAATACCGTTCAGTACATCACTTCTGCTGCCCCCACTGCTCAGGACACCACCACACTCCTCGCGACGAATCCGACGTTTCTCTACTTTGGTGGCATCGAAGATAGTGCTGTGAGCGATGCCTTCGCGGAGGCAGTCTTCACGAGCGCCAACCTCCAGAAGCTCAACACCACCGTGTACACCAGCTTCGCTCTGATGCCCGACATGCTGCGCAACTATGGTGCGAATGACAGGGCGGTTCCCCGTGGCAACATCTTTGCAACGTCCCCCGTACCATCATTTTCACAGTCCTCCTACCCTATTGTTCAGGGATTCACCAATGAGATCAACTCCGTTCAGAACGCCTTTCTACAGTCGAAGCCAACTTACCAGCGTACCATTGCTCTTGCTGGATGGGTGACGGCCCACGTTGCAATGCAGAGTGTGCTACAGTACTCTGGTCCTACGTCAAATAGCTCCGCTGATGTCTACAATGCCATGAACTCCATGCAGAGTACGTACATGGTCTACGAAACCTTCTACGGTACCTTTGCTGGTGCCGTATCCGCAGACGCTCAGTCGCAGGGTGCCATATCCAGCTCAAGCTATGCTGGTAACGCCATATATCTGAACCAAATGACAGGACCCACCGCATTGGCACCCAATGGTGATTTTGTGGGTGTACCCAACAGTGAGTTCATCTACGGTCTCGGAAAGAATCTTCAACTCAACGGAACGAACTACCTTTCTGCCATCACCCTGTACGCCACTGCCTATGCCGTGGGTGTGAGCCTGACGGATGACCCCGTCACTGCCTATGTGTGTGACCAGGCATCTGTGGCGACTGGGGTTGTGCAGAGGTCGTCACTGGGGAAGGTGTCGAACCACGGCTACCGTGGCCGCTGTGTGAGCAGCACGACTGCTGGTATGACTGCAGCACTTGCTGCAGATGCTGCGGCGTACGTGACTGCCAACCTTGTGATTGGTGTGCTTCCTGATGGACTGGACACGAGCACCTCCTTTGTTGTGGACCCCATCCCTGCCTCACCGAGTCTTCGCGTTGCCTCTGCCAACACGGTGTACCTCTTCGCCACCCTTGAGCAGCAGCTCTACGTCATTGCCATTTATGCTTACATGATGCAAAGTTCCATCAAGGGAGACATGTGTGGTGTTGTGCGTGGACCGCAGTCTTCTGCCATCCTTGACTTGATGAACTTGACAATGGCGTCAATGGGGTTCCCCATGAGCCAGAATAACCTCATTGTTGTTGAAGGAGATGACAACATGGTGACGTTGATTCCATCGGGCTGTGGATTTGTGCTTACTGCGGGTATCCTGGGGACGGAAGTGAGCGCACTGCAGGCATTCCTGCACACACATCGTGCAGCCTACGCCTTTGTGGACTTCGACGCACTGACGATGAACTACCCCAACTTTGTGACCTCCTTCGGCACCAATGCTGCATCGACGCGACTGCTGTTTGCGACGAACCTACCGTCGTGGTCCCCTGCGACTGCCTCCACTGCTCCACCTGCCGCACGCCGGTTCATCAGTGCTGCCGGTGCCAACTACAACACCCCTGCTGCACTCCGACAGATGTATGTTTCCCTGCTGATTGACCAACTGACAAACAAAGGCAACACACAAAGTCTTCCCGCGAACCTTGAATCCATCTTGTACAGCAAGGAGGGCTTGATGGATGTGGGTGGGCTAACGTTTGGGCCCTTCAGCATGGACTGCATTGCCGGCTCGGGTGAGGAGAACCCGCGGAACTGCGTGAACAATGTGGGTGCCCAGAACATCTATGTTTGGTCTCTTGGCCACATGTTCACGTGGGGTCGCGGTCCGCTCACGGTTGCCACAACACCAAGCATGTTGTACAATGAGTACTATGTGCAAACCTCGACGCCGATAATTTACCATCAGGTGAGCTCCCACGAGAACAGTGGAGGGAGCTGCCGTCATTTTGTGCCCAGCTCGTCATTGAGCTCGAGTGTGAGTGTGTCAGTCGATGGGGCATCGAGCACTGCCAATAACACGAAAAAGCTGTTGAACGTTGTCGCGGGTATCTTGATTGGTGTCGCGGCAGTCCTGCTGCTGGTGGTTGTCGTGGTGGTACTGACGAAGTGCGGCTGTTTGAATCTTTGCGGTAACCATGGATCGCACTTCATTTTTCGGTTGAATGTGGATGTTACGCGAGCAGCTCGAAGTCTGTACGCAGCGGCACGTACTCCATCAAGAAAGTCAGAGTTGCAGAACAGCAGGCACGTGACGGTTGCGACGGTTGACGTTGTTGCCAGTGTTGCGTTGTGGTCAACGGTCCCGCGAGCCATGTCCGCTGCCACTCATGCCTGCTGCCGCGCTGTGCGTGAGGCGATTGTGCAAAATGATTGCTACGAGGTGCGTCGCGTTGGCGATGTGTTTGTGGTTGCCTGTTATGGCCCACTCCGCGCAGTGGAGTTTGCGGCAGACGTGCAGCGCCATGTGCGTATGAGTATCAGCAGTGTGGATGGACGCGAGCTTGCAGCCTCCTATGAACATCTCTGCTCAGACGATGACGGAACCACCGCTCCACGTCCTCCCCGAGCCCTGCAGCTACGTGTTGGCGTCCATACGGGTGAGTTGCTGGACAAGGAAAACCTGGATACCGCATGTCTTCGACTTGCCGATGTGGCCCTGCGCGCGAGCAGCTTCTTCACCGATGTGGAGGTTGTTGTCACACTTCCCGCACAGGCATCACTCCCGTCACACTCTAACATGCCCTTGGTGCCGCTTGGCTCCCATGAAGGTCTGGGTGCATCTGTCAAATCGATGGAGCTGTTTCAGCTTGGCACGGAACCGCGGCGCAAGCCCGATGAGCCCATTGTGCTGCGCGCCAAGCGCCCATCCACCCCTCACGCGGCCCAGATGGTGTGTACGGGCGTGGAGTTCACCGAGCCACAGTTTGCCGAGTACGCACGCCGGAGTGTTCAGCTCCTCCTGAAGTGGAGCACCAACAATTCGCGCCGAAAGCTACTTCAAAACGTCAGCCACAGCTTTGCCATGGATGCAGCCGTCACAGAACACCCCGATCGTGCCGAGGGTGAGGCGGAGCGGGCCGAGGCCATTGCTCAGCGAACGGCGGTCATTCTGGAGTGCCGTGCGCGTCTGGCGGGCTACTGCCCTGAACTGCTTGCATCCGTGCGTGTGTTTCGTGGGGCGGAGGTGGTTCTGTGCGACCTTCACTCCGTCTCTGAGGCCCCGCAGAGCTCGCGGGGATTGCACCCGCTCTCCCCCCTGACCCGTCCTGGAGGCGGCCGCATGCGTGTCGGCCCTGCCAATCGCCCGGCCCCGCTGCTCCCCGTACCTCCGGTCGCACCGACGACAACGAAGCGTCCAGGGGCTGCCTCCCTCTACGCCGTCTCTGCCACTGGGGTGGTGTCATCCGTGGCGGTGCGTGCACAACCACAGACCAGCGGTACCAAGGGGAGAGCCGTGCTGACCGCCTTCGAGGAGGTGGCGCGGGTTGGGACGCCGTTGCAGGCGCAGAGCTCGCCCCTCGTCGTGAAGTCAAGTGTTGCAAACACCACAACAGCACCAGCAGGAAAACCAGCGGAGAAGGTCGGCCTTGCAGCGAGCAGCCGTGCGCGCCCCACTATGACGTCCTTCACGGCCGCAAGCCGCCCGACTCCTTCGTCCTCAGCAGCCGAGCAGCCCCACAGCCCGCGTGGCCGTCGTCAGCACGCTCGTCAGATTGGCGGAGTTGGTGACCTGGAGTCGGAAGCGGCGCCGACAGTAACGATGGCAACCTTCATGGGTAAATCTGTTGCGTCGCCCAAGATGAGCTCATTCCGCTCCATCAACCCCTCGTCACGACGTGGCGAGGCGAGCTGGGCAGAGATGGAGGATGATGTACAGGCGCAATCCTTTCGTGGTCGCAGTGCGTGGTCCATACGCTCGGCGCTGGGGCCGGAGAGTGAGCTGGTGGAGGGAGCGGAACCACAGCCGCTGGTACGCGGCCGAAGCTTGCACTCGATGCGCTCAGTCGTCCCCCAAACCCCTGCTGTACCTCTGGTGGGTGAGGCAGCGCTGCAGCAGCAACTGGCGCGGGGACGAAGTTTGCGGTCGCTACGCTCTGTGGGAACGACAGATGCCACAGCGGCTGCCGCTAAGAGGCATGACTCTCCCACTGGCCGGAGCCTGACCTCAGCGGTGCAGCCGCACTCCCCTCTTTCTGGGGCCGTCCCACCACCTGAAGCCCAACAACAACAGCAACATTCTCCAATTGGCCGCATTATGTCCACTAAGTCTATGCGCACCGTGTTGGGCTCGGAGTACACACGTGACGAAGGCACCGTCATGGAAGCGTCTGCCATACACCACGGCACCTTCACCGATCCGGACGAGGTGTCGGAGCGGTTTGACAGCGTGCGGCAGCTGCCCGCATTGGGCTCCGTGAACTACGTAAATGGCCGACCAAACTTTGTGGCTGATGTGGTGCGTCCCTGCTTCAAGGAGGAAAACGGACTACTCTTCCGCATGATCAATACCGAGACGGGTCAGTGGGCCTACTACAACGACTCCCCCAAGTATATGATGTACATCCACTTCCATGCTGGCCCCCAAAGCCGCATTGTTCCGCTTGGGAGTACCCGAATGATGGAGCCTGATGAAAAGAACATGCGCTATGAAGGAGAGCAGTGGGTTGCTCCGCGCGCGACAGAGCTGCTGTTTGCCGGCTATGTGAACGGGTACGACGTCAGGTACAAGGCCGTTCCCATCAAACGAGTGAAGTAAGGGAGAGCCATCTTTGCATCCATGAAGCACAGAGAGGTGGGCTGCGGCCACTTGTCAACCACCACCGTAACGAGATGGTTGGCTTAGTCGTCACCGTGTGTGTGTGTTGCGCAGAACCCACCAAACGCTGATGCTTTTCATTTTCACTTTTTTTTTTGCCTTCGGTGTCTGTGCGTGCCTGTAATTCAATTTCAGCCGCCACCAATATAGTAGATTTTGTGACACTGCGCTTCTTCTCCCCTCCCCTACAGGTTCCATTGTTCAGGCATATCACCGGCAATGATTGCGTACGCTTGCTTTGTCCCTCTTTCTCTTCGAAACGTCCTTCTATACTCGCTTGATTAAGCAGTGAGTATGTGCATCGCGGATGACGTTAGTGTTTTTTTTGCGGGGTTTTTCTTGTGTGTTCCAGTGGCATCGATCTCTTCACCTCAGCCTATAAGCGACCAAAGAAGTGTGAGTAGCTCCACACCTGCGTCTGCTGGCTTGTAGGTACGACAATCAAAAGCATGAAAGGTACATCCTTGCTGTGAATGGATCCTCGGTTTCTCGCTTCGTGTTTCGATTGACTGCTTTTATCTAATTCTAGAGTCCGTCGCCGAGCCCCTCTACGTCTCTCCACTCACGGCGCCAAGCTCCTGCCGGTACCATCCCCAGGTACTCTGTGCACTACACAAGTGAGAGTTGGGTGTTGGCAGCTGCTGGTGCGCGGGAATTCGTTTTCTACTGAGTTTTTTTATTTTTATGATGCCTTGGTTGATTCCTTCATCATGTTCATCTCTGTTCCTCTCTGTTCATGCTGTGTAGTGGAGATTCATGTCCCTCCCTGTGAAACTGGCAGCTATTTCTTTTGAAGTCGGAAAGAACATATCTTGGATTACTGTTCGCTGCGCGATTCTACAGCTAGTGTGCTGTTGAGGCATGTTTATGTTGGAGAGGTAGGTGCACTTTGGTGCTTGCTCTGCCAAAACATACTAGGCATGGAGCAGTGAGTGACGAACAACCATGGACTGCGCTGACTTCACTCCTATTTCGCCGTTCATCCGTCCACATCCTTTCACGGTGCGTACGTATTTTTTTTCTTTTGTTCTCTTGTTTTGTTTTTTCTTCTTTCATCAGATGTTGGTTGTGATGTCTTGTGTCTGCCGTTCCTCCCACTCTCGTGATCAGCTGGTTGCTGAAATGTTGCACGCTTGCGTTCCTTCTCCTCTCACTACGTGTATAACATTACTCGCCCTAGAAAGATATGTGAAATGCATGGGCACAGCACAGTCCTATTGCCTCTAGCTAAGGCGTCGCCTAAGGCTGAGCGCTGTGAACTTAACTATTCCAGCAAAGCTGCTTCGAAAGCGTTCATCCGCAGTGCGGTCATCTATTATCATTGCTCCACTTAGTAGTTCTCTCCATGAAGCTTTAATGGAGTGTTATTCCACAAAAAAAACCACTTGACGCATGTTCACTTCTTTGCAGGTCCCAAGAGTCGCATCATGGCTTTGGGATCAACGAGAATGGTTGAGCCTGAGGAACTCCATCCACGTTATGAAGGTGAGCTGTGGGTGCCACCGCGCTGCACAGAACTTGTTCTTGCTGGATCTGTTGTTGGCTATGACGTTCACTACAAGGCTATCCCTGTGTCACGTGCCGTTTAGGATACCCTCATAATTTCTGTTTCGCACGTCTTGAGCGTGGGGGCTAACTGCGCTGCCGGTGGTGTCCTTCGTGATCCATGCGGAAGTGGCCAAGTAGAGGGGTGGTTCAGTCCATGGAGTGATGGACTCGTTAAGCACCTCCCATGTGGTGCCTGTAGCAGTGGATGACAGGGCAACCTTGCAACTATAACCGACTCACGTTTCACCATTCGCTATGTTCGCACTTCAACCCATTTACCTTGCTCCTTTATTATTTTGGAGACGCACTTTCTTTGCGGAGCTGCTGCAACTACATGCGTGTGTGCTTCTTTCTCCTGCTGCAGTACTTTGTGGGAAGGATCTCTGTTTACTACTGTTTATGTGGTCACGTTTAGCACACAGTTCATTCACTTCGCAAAAGCGTATCCAACTTCAATGTATTCTTCTTCTAACTCTCATCGCGGTGAGAGTGGAAGCGGCTCTGCACAGATAAGTTTTATGCCGCATCTCCATGGGTGATGTTGTGGGGTCATCACCCTGTATTGGCTCACCTGTGAGCACTCATTTGTTCTGCTAAGGGCTTTTGTTCAGTCGCTCACCCACTCTATCACCTCTCTTCATGTGCGTTATCCCTTTTTCTTACATTGACATTTGTATTCATCCAAACTCGGCAAGTATTTTTGACCAAAACATGACTGCCGGTTTGGCCTTGTTTTTCATGTAGCGTCATTCCTGTAAGTCGTGGTCTGAAAAGAACAAGAACCCAGTGCATCGCATTATAGCTTCATCTTTTTGTCCCAGAAGCTGGCAACACTGCTCCATGTACCGTGGCCAAGCTGGCACCGCCATTGACATGCACGAAAATGTACGGAACCCATGTTGTACAATCCAGAATCACCCAATTTTACTGACTGAAACGCACACATAAAATCACCTCTGCCATCTTTCCTCTTCTGCTTGGTATTTCAGACTTTCTGTTGTAGTGGCGACATCATCACTTAGCAACTCACTCAAGGAGTGTAGCCATGCCCTGGTGCCGAAGCTCTTCCCTCCACGGTTGTATACCAATCCTGTTGCTGCTACTCCTGCTTGACAGCAGCTCAGCATCTACCATCACATTCTCCTTAGCGGGCCTTCTCCTGGGAAACATGCCTGGCCCTGACACCTTTACCCTCGTTCAGCCACTGGTCTACAGCTTCTGGTCTAGCACCAACCCCAACTCCGACAACTTCCCAGTGGACTTCAGCTACTTCGCCATCAGTGGGGCACCGTACGTCAGCTCCAACACTGAGTACTCCGCCTACTTATACAGCTTCACCAAATTTGCCTCTGTGGGTGCTGACAGTCAACTTCCTCTCATTGCCCTTACAGCAAGCGTGAACGAAGCCATACTCTTCGGTGCGTACCAGCAACAGATCACAGCAACAGAATTCTTCACCCCGAATGTCTTCATTGCCGGTGTTGCCACCCCTTCCTCTGTGCTCTTCTGGATTTGGACGTTTCTACAAAGTGACCGTCTTCCGAAGCAACTGTCGTACTATCGAACTGTAGCAACGGGTGCCGGCTCCGCTGGATTCACACCTGCAACGGACGAGCCGCCCAAGTTGGGATGCAGCACCGTAACGTACTTAAACACCTTAACACAGACTGCAGCTGACTTCAACACACTCTTCAACTCCAAGCCAGGAGCTATCTTCCTAGGTGGCACCCAGCAGCCATATGACCAACATAGTAACACACAGAGGTTCTCCAATGCAGCATTTGACAGCACCGTTCTCCAAGGTATCAACACCACCATGTTCACTGAGTTCTACCTCATGGCTGATGTTTTGACATACTACGGAAGTGGCACTCGGAATATGCCCCGACGCAACATCTTTGCGACATCCCCATCACCCTCCATCACTGACACGAGCTACCCCATTGTGCAGGGCTTCACCAAGGAAGTCACCTCGATTGAGTCCAACT
>JASAON010001566.1:0-60081 GCA_030849065.1 Jaenimonas drosophilae
CACGCGCGCCACTTCACCGCCGATCCATGAGCCTCTTGTAAATCCTCTCCATGAGATATATCTCTTGCAAACGATCATCATCATCATCATCATCCTCACCACACACGCCATCATCTTGTTGTTGTTGTTGTTGTTGTTGTTGTGTTCCCGTGCTTTCACACACACACACACACACGCTTCTCCTTTCTCGACTATGTTTTCGGTGTATCTTTACCTGCTCTACCCTTTCCATGACTGACTCATCCACACACACACACACACACACGCAAACACACAATGAAGCAAAAAAGAAAAAAAGAAAAAAAAACAACAACACATACACATACACATATCGGCAGATTAGTGAGTGGATGCCTCATGTTCGTCATCTTGTGTCTCTTGATTTATTTCGTACATATATATGATGTATGCCTTGCAAGAGAGGAACGTGTGCGCATACATGTTTTTTTTCTTTTCTTCTTTTGTTGTTGTTGTTGCTGTTGTTGTTGTTGTTTCTTGCGCTGTCACGCGACGAAGGATGAAGGGATCTTCCATCTCCCATCAGCAACACCTCACACATGTGCGCACGTACGCTCACCCTTTTGATGGATGACCCCCCAAAAAACTAAGATATGTTGTGCGTACATTGATCTCTTTCAGCGTCTCCCTCCTTCCCACTCTTCCTTCTTCCCCTCTCCACACGTCGTTCGTCCTCGCGCCATGAAAACACAAGAAACATTTTGTTGTTGCTGTTGCTGATTATATGATTGTTCTTGTGCTGGATGGGTCTGCTTCATCGCTGCACACAACCTTCTGACACTTCTCTCTTTTGCATGTGTTTCCTCCTCTCAAGACGCCGTACCCATCTTAACAACAACAACAACAACAACAACAACAGTGAATGCTTGTTGTTGTTGTTGTTCTTTGTGTGAAGATGTACGTGCTGAGGAGTGTGCATATGGCTCTACCCATTTCCCCTTCGTCGTTTTCTTCAACTGTAGCAATGCTGCATCTCTTTTTTTCTTCTTCATTTTTTCTTTCTCTTTTT
The DNA here is from genome assembly GCA_030849065.1 of Jaenimonas drosophilae. Taxonomy (NCBI): domain Eukaryota; phylum Euglenozoa; class Kinetoplastea; order Trypanosomatida; family Trypanosomatidae; genus Jaenimonas; species Jaenimonas drosophilae. Next base: position 1,028 of record JASAON010001566.1, read on the forward strand.
GTTTTGTTGTTGTGGGTGAGATATCTGTGATTGTTGGCATACATTCGTGTGCTCGGCGTGGATGAATCTGATTCATCTCCTCACGAACAGTTGCTGTTGCTGTTGCTTGACTGCTGCTGCTGCCCTTTGTGTGCAGCTGGGACGTGTGCGCTCTCCACATGCAGCATCCACCAGTTTATCTGGTTCATCTTCATCTCGAGCCTCCGTACGTTTTCCCCCCTCCATATTTTTCGTGTTCTTGATTGTGTGTTGATGATGAAGGTACTTGTTGCTGATTTTCATTTTTCCCACATAAGTTTTTTCTGTTTTCTTTCTTCTTTTTGATGATTTTGTTGTTGCGATGTGCATGTGACGAAGTGTTGGTGCCATGGCGATGAGATTCACATACAAAACCTCTTCTCCTACTCCTCCTCGACACACGTGCTCGTCTTTCTTTGCCCTCGATGATGGCACCTCTCGGTGATGGCTGTACGCACACGCACACAGAAACAGATATTTACACACACAAGTGCAACAGATCATTGCCAACATCATCCTGGGCCTGTTCGTGGAGCTCATGCGTGCGTCAGCGATGGGGCTCTGCTTCTGCATGGATTTACAGCTCCTTGTTTGTTGGAGCCAACTACTTCTTCCCTCCCACTACCTTCACTGTTGTTGTTGTTCTGCTGTTTTCATTTTTGTTTTCTTTTTTTCCTTTCTTTTACGTGTGTTGATACGCAATTTGTCATTCTGTTGCTACATGACGTCCAATCGTGCTCCATCATCGTCCTACTCCATCAAAACTAGCACCGTTGTTGCAACAATCTTGGAGATTCTCTCGATTTCGATGATGCACATCATCATGATCAAAGATGTTGTGTGCGATGCAAAGAGTTTGGCAAAAAAACAAAACAGCAACGACACGAAAAAAACAAAAAAAAGAAAGAGAAGAAAAAAGACAAACGATGTTCAGAACGACGCGGGATCATCATCAAGTCCCCCCTCCCCCCACACACACGATACGCGACGTACGTTCGTGCGCATCTTTCCCCCCTCCACTCCGTGTCTAAGTGCTGCTCTCGCAACTCCATTCGTGTTTAGAGCTACTCCACTTTTTTTTTTTCCCATTTTCACGTTTTTTTTTCTCTCTGCTACGCCAACGTGATGGATGATGATCGATGAAGGTACCCTTCATGGCTGCCAGACGTCGAAGGATCATCATCTTCGCCATCCCTGCCAAACACACGTACGCACACATTTCTGCACGCACAACTTTTCACATGAGCTCTGTGTGCGTACGTGCTGTGGATGAGATTGACTAAACACACGTATTGCCTCTTTCTTTGTTTTTTTCTTTGTTTTTCGCAGCAACTGGCCGTGAATGTGTTGTGCTTCTGCCGCTGCTGCCTACTACTCAGCCTCTCTTTTTCTGATAAATGTTGTTCGTGCTCCACCACATCATTGTGCGTACGTCTGTACCAACTCTGGCTCAATGCCACCATCATCATCATCATCACCATCATATCACTTATTGTTGTTGTTTTCACAGCCTACGCTAGAAGAATTAAGAACATCTTAGGAAACAACACGCCGTGAATACCTAGCCAACACACACACACACACACACCACAAGTCGCATATATTCTTGTTGTTGTTGTTGTACGCGTGCATCCATCTTCATTTTCACATTTGCACTCCTTCACTTCTCCTCAGCGGGTGATGAAGCGTTTGTGTGCCTCCATCGCGGAGGTGGCGCGCCGCCGTTCATGTGCCAACGCCACACATTTCTGCGTGCGCACGTTCAAGTCCGACGGCACCGCCTACAACAGCGACCTCACGGACACGGTCCACGGCAGCACACATCTCCACACCGGTGCGGTGAATCTCGCCGCGGAGCAGGTGGCTGCGGGCCAGTACGCCGAACACAAACCGCGCGCCATCATGTTCGTCAATAAGCGCCCCGTTGAGATCATCCCGCAGGAGGAGAATCTGCTCGAGGTGCTCGAGCGTGAAGGTGTGCGTGTGCCAAAGTTCTGCTACCACCCGCTCCTCTCCGTTGCCGGCAACTGCCGCATGTGTATGGTGCAGGTGGATGGCACGCAGAACCTCGTTGTGGCGTGTGCCACCGTCGTACTTCCTGGCATGTCCATCATCACGGATAGCCGCCTCGTACGGGATGCACGTGAGGGCAATGTGGAGCTCATCCTCATCAATCATCCCAACGACTGCCCCATTTGCGAACAGGCCACCAACTGCGATTTGCAAAACGTGAGCATGACCTACGGCACAGACATCCCACGCTACCGTGAAGACAAAAAGGCGGTTGAGGACTTTTACTTTGATCCCCAAACACGCGTTGTGCTGAATCGCTGCATTCACTGCACGCGTTGCATCCGCTTTCTGAACGAACACGCACAGGATTTTAACCTGGGCCACATTGGTCGCGGTGGATTGAGTGAGATCAGCACATTCCTGGATGAGCTGGAGGTGAAGACGGACAACAACATGCCGGTGTCGCAGCTCTGCCCGGTGGGAAGCTTGTACGTGGGCGAGGCGGATGACAACAACGCATGCGCGGATGAGCTAGAGGCTGCAGCATCGTAGAAGGATTGTTTTTGTGAGCGAGAAGTAGGTCTATGCTTGTTGTTGTTGTTGTTGTTTTCTGGTGGCCTGTGCTGATGGATCATCATGCCGACGAATGATGGAATGGATGGTGATGATGAATGTTGTTGTTGTTGGTTGTGTAGTAGTGCGTAGGGTTATTATTTTTCGTAGGATCGTGTGTGTGTGTGGGGGGTGGTAGCCACACTAGGATTGGGTGTGCTCACGCACGTGGTGGCGAGTGTGAATGGGGGAGCACACAAACATGGACGCTGCATTTTCGTGTATTGATGAAGGGTCTTCCTTCTTGTTGTGCGATGGAGGAATACGTATCAGAGGTTTGTGTTTTTTGTGTGTGCATGAGCACTGCATCAGCATCAGCAACACCATGAATAACAACTTTGCCATGGGATATACGCATCTCTTCATCCTCTTCTTTGTTGTTGCGTAGACGTTGGCCACCATCACAACACACACACACACACACACACACACACACACACACAGGTACACCTACACGTACTACACACATGTTGCAAACTAGCTGGCCGTTGGATGCGATGAGCCCCTTCGACGTGTTGGGGATTCAGCGCGATGCGGAGGTGGCTGAGATACGTCGCGCTTTTCATCGTCTTGCGCTCGAGACGCACCCCGATAAGTTGGCCACCACATTGACGAACAAACAAGCTTCTTCTTCATCCTCATCATCTTCATCATTCAAACCAACACTGCCCTTCTATCTTGTGCGTGCGGCAGCAGAGTTGCTCATGGACCCACTACAACGCCAGCAGTACGTGCAGTGTGCCAGCCAAGACCTCATTCGCCGTGTTGGTGCCATTAGCGAGACGTACATGCTGGCCGAAGACTTTGATGAGATCCCACACACGCACAACAACATCAACGCCGCGGTGCGCCTCTACCGACGTGAGTGCCGCTGTGGTGGCGAGTACGAAGTTGTCATATTTTCGCATGATGAACCACATGATACAATGGATGATGTTGTTGCGGATGAGAAACAACAACAACAAGAAGAACCGTGGGTGGCTTTGGTTCAACGTGCGTCTGCGCACCAAACATCATCTTCTAACCGCATCACCGAGTGCGATTGCTGCTCCTTGGTTGTGGAGGTACTGCTATGATGAAGATGAAGATGAAGAACATCATCATCATTCACATAAGACACACATTGCTACTCATACCTCCTTCTTGCTGTTGCTACGTCGTGGCACTGAATGTGTTGTGGCACACACATCACCAACACAATGATCTTCCATCAGCACCTACCTTCCATATCTTTTCTTTCTTCATGGGATCTTCGTAGCTCTACGCATGCCTCTCCAGCGTGGCATGCGCGTGCGTGGAGGATGCAAAGGACGATCGCATATCTCCTCCTGGAAAACGTGTGTACGTGCGCCATGTATGCCACAACAAACATGCTCACCACAATTCTGGAGATGCCGCAGAGGCTTCTCTCTTGCTTCCACGTCAACGTGCCGGCCTCTTCACACAACCAGCGCGGCACACCAACGTTTTGATGGTGATGATGATGATGACGATCTCATGGACTATGAGAGCTTCATCCTCAATGCCACGAGCAACAACAGCGACAACCGTGTGGATGATGATGATGTTGTTGGTGATGAGAACACATCACCCACTGACCACAACACCAACCACATGAGTAGCGTGCAACGCTACCTACTTCAGATTGAGGCAGCACTTCCCAACAACGCCGCCTTTCTACGCATGACGGAGGTGCTGCCCATGATTGATGTGGAGGCCATCAACAACGATGTTGGTTCTGTTCTGGAACTGGTGCAACGCCACCCACAACGTTTTCTGTGTGAGCGACGAGATGATCAGCGATGGTACCTCCGTCGCCGACACGCGGAAGATATGCAACGACCAACAACAACAACAACTTCAGTGCCACCAACTTCATCGTTGCCAACATCTCTGGCGGATTGGTGTGTGGAGGAGGAGCTCGCACACAGCCTTCGTACGCTACTGCCTGAAAAACACACCGCACAGGATGCCAAATCATCCAGTGTTGATGCAACACAACATCGTTGTGTAGGTCTAAAGTTGGTGGCAACAACATCTTCCATGGCGGAATGCTGCAACAGCCCTGAGTTCTGGGCTCGTGTTGCAGAATCCATTCCTGCAACATCATCATCATCATCCATCATTCGCGTGGCGGAGCTGCGCCAGCATCTTCCCGATGATGTACGTGACGTACTTCGTTCTTCTGGAGGTGGTCTTGTTCGGCTCATTCATCAACACGCCGCCACCGCGTTGCAACACGTTGAGATCTCCTCCGATGGATGTTGGATGAGTGCCGTGGGTGTACTCTCGACGCATGGCGCAGAGCTCTTTACACCACACGCAACAACAACAACAACAACAACAACACAAGATGGTGGCAGCAAAGATCCGGATTCGGGCTACGATGCGATGGAGTGGTGTCTTGGTGCTGCTCTCGACGAGGAGAAAATGTTGGCGGATGATGATGGTGATGATGATGTGGCGGAGGAGTACGGCACAACATTGATGCCAACACACGAAGAGAGCGCATTTTATGGTGGGCCTCTGCCACCAAACACAACCTTGGATGCTTTCGATGAACTGGATCTCGCAAAGGTGGCAAATGCACCAACGATGCCACCTCCATCATCATTATCATCCGGAACTCCTGCCGCATCAACATCAGCACCACCACCACAACAACAACCACTCAGACGACGTAGACCTGCCATCCCGCAAAGCCCTGAGGAGCTCCTGGATCTGCACACGCGTGTGGCACAAGAACGTGGATGGATCATCCCGATGGAGCTCCTCGACTACCTCGTTGAGTGCGTGCCAACATTTTTTGTTCCGCTGCGCTCGTTGCGCTTGACCAACACGTTGGCCGTCCTCCTTGGCCCACGCAACGCCATGCCGCAGGTGTTGCGGATCTACCGCTACTTTTTTGATGTGGAGGTACGCACAGAGGCGTGCAAGGATGGTGGTGGTGATGATGATGATGATAATGGTCAAGATGAGGAACAACAACGTTGGGTGCGCTTGGCTGCCACATTTGCGCGCACACACGCATATGCTGGAACCGCAGATAAGCACTACGCCCCATGGAAGCCTATTGCTGGTACCCCAACAACAACACCAACTACAACAACAACACCAACTACAACAACAACACCAACTACTACTACTACAACAACAACATCATCTTCATCAGCAACAATGACGCGCAGGGCACCGCGACTGACGGCCAACACCGCCACCGCCGCACGCTTTGCTCCCTTCGTTGCCACCATACCAAGCCAGCAACAACACACTGGAGATGGTGCAAAAAAGAAGATGTTAATGAACCATGAGCAAGCTCAACGACGTACTCCCACATCTTCACCCCCAAACACAACAACAACAACATCATCATCAAGTGTGGCAGCAAACATGATGGATGAGGCGAACACCACCGATGAGGTGCTGAGGCAGCGCCGTCTCTGTGCGGGCCTCTCCTTCACGGAATGCGTGCCACTGCACCTAGCCGCACAACACTGCCAACTTAGCACCACTGACGTTGGGTTGCTGGTACAACCAAACGCAACGTTGCAACGTACGCACGCAACAGTGCTCTCGTGGATAGAGCCACACGTGGGCCATTTGCTACGTTTGCGGCCGTTTTGGTTGGCTCCGTGGAGCACCGGTGATGCTCATGAGAGCGCACTTCCTCATGATTTTTTGGCGCTCTTGCGGCCCGTGTGGATGCCGTTGAGCCGTGTGATTGGCAAGCTGCCGCGAGAGGAACGCACGGTGCTTCTTCAACGTGCGCGAGAGGCTAGCAAAACAACATCATCATCATCTTCACCGGATGATGATGTGTGTGTGGCTGCCTACCTACAGCGTTTTGGACGATGTTGTTGGGTGGATGTGGAGGGCCACCGCATTCGTCGTTTCACCTCCGATCCTGATTTGGATGATGTGCATCATCTTTCCGCGTTGGTGCTTCATCAGGCCAACTCGCACCACTTTCAGCCCCTCAACGTTCTTCTTGATCGCATATCATCCGCCGTGTTGCCCATCAACTCACCCACGCAGGGTCTCGTTCCCATGTTGCAATGTGCTGCCTCGTCGGAGCCAGAGATGCTGGAGCTCTTCCTCCGCCGACACAAGAAGTTGTTCGAGGTGCAAAAGGTGGATGGAAGGATGGAGCTGCGCCGAAAAACCACCTTCGTGGCATTTGCCTAGCTCCGCATATGTGCATGGCACAGACGTACACGCTCGCATGAAGGCGTGCTTATCTTCACAGATGTTGCGTGGCACACACACTCTCTCTCTCTCACACACACGTAGGCCAACATCACTACGCACCAACTACTACCCATCTCCTGCTGCCCTTCAGCACACAACACTCATGATGATGCCAATGGCACAACAACAACAATACCAACACGCACACACACTTCTTCTTCTTCTTCTTCACTCTCTCTGCATCCAGTGAGCTAGTGCTCTCTTCTTCTGTACTCTCTCATTCATTTCCCCACACACAAACAACAACAACAACAACACACATACGTACGTGACTAAGCAACTGCACACGCACCTACGTTTTCACGCGCTGTCGTTGATTCCATCTTCGGTACGTGAAACCTCTCTTTCTTGCTTCTTTCTGTTTGGCCTATTCATCGCTGCCACTGCCCCCACACACACGCTTGCGCTGACTCATCTCACACGGAAACAAAAAAAGAAAATAGATCCGCGACATCAACTCACATCACGTGTGTGTGTGTCTGTGGCTCGCCTCTACTTCCGTGTTTCCGAACAACAACATCCTTTGCACGCACACTTCATCATCACCAACAACAACAACACTCGCCGCAGAAACTAGTTGTTGTTGTTGTTTTTCTTGCAATCGTTGAAGTAGTTTTATCCCTTTTCGCGTCAGCCAACAACAACACCAGCACCAACACCATCTTCCTGCATTTGTACCGCCACGCACACGTACACACACATCATCCACGATGAGCGACGATGAGCAGCTGCCCGCGATGCAGCCAAAGAAGAGGCAGTCTGTCCTCTCCAAGGCCATCAGCGAGCACAACGAAGATGCGCATGGACCTCTCAATGATCTCCTCCCACCGAGCAAGGGCCTCACCACGGCGGAGGCTGAGGAGCTCCTGAAGATTCATGGCCCAAACGAGCTCCCTGAAAAGAGCACGCCGAGCTGGCTCATTTACATCCGCGGCCTGTGGGGCCCAATGCCGGCGGCGCTGTGGGTGGCCATCATCATTGAGTTTGCGCTGGAGAACTTCCCAGATGGTGCCATTCTTCTCGCCATTCAGTTTGCCAACGCCACGATTGGTTGGTACGAGACGGTGAAGGCTGGCGATGCCGTGGCGGCACTGAAGAACTCCTTGAAGCCGCTCGCCACGGTGAAGCGGGATGGGGCGTGGCAGAACATTGATGCGCGCTACATCGTTCCCGGAGATTTGGTGAAGCTCGCGTCCGGCTCAGCCGTGCCGGCCGATTGCAGCATCAACGAAGGAATCATTGACGTGGATGAGGCTGCGCTCACGGGTGAATCGCTGCCTGTTTCAATGGGCCCCGAACATCAGCCAAAGATGGGCTCCAACGTGGTGCGTGGAGAGGTGGATGGCACCGTCCAGCTCACCGGCGTGCATACCTTCTTTGGCAAGACCGCCGCCTTGTTGCAGTCGGTGGAGGCCGATCTCGGCAAGATTCATTTCATTCTCGCGCAGGTGATGATCATCCTCTGCATCCTATCCTTCATGATGTGTATGTGCTGCTTCATTTACCTGCTCGCGGAGTTCTACGAGCCATTCCGCCGTGCGTTGCAGTTTGCGGTGGTGGTGTTGGTGGTATCCATCCCGATTGCGCTCGAGATCGTGGTGACGACGACCCTCGCCGTTGGATCGAAGCACCTCTCCAAACACAAAATCATTGTGACAAAGCTCAGCGCCATTGAAACGATGTCTGGCGTGAATATGCTCTGCTCCGACAAGACGGGAACCCTCACCCAGAACAAGATGGAGATCCAGGATCAGTGCTTCACCTTTGAGGATGGCCATGACTTGCAGAGTGTGTTGGTGCTCTCCGCCCTCGCCGCCAAGTGGCGTGAGCCTCCGCGCGATGCCCTTGACACGATGGTGCTCAACGCCGCCAACCTTGATGAGTGTGACAACTACGAGCAGCTCGATTTCACGCCCTTTGACCCAACCACGAAGCGCACCGCCGCCACGCTCAAGGACACGCGCACCGGGGAGGTTTTCTCCGTCACCAAGGGTGCTCCGCACATTATTCTGCAAATGATTTACAACCAGGACGAGCTCAACGATGAGATCGTGGATATCATTGATCGTCTCGCCGCTCGTGGTGTGCGATGCCTCTCCGTTGCCAAGACGGATGCGCAGGGGCGTTGGCACATGGCCGGCATCTTGACCTTTCTTGACCCACCGCGTCCTGACACGAAGGAGACCATTCGTCGCAGCAAGGAATATGGCGTGGATGTGAAGATGATCACGGGAGATCATCTCCTCATTGCGAAGGAGATGTGCCGCATGCTTGATCTGGACCCCAACATCCTCACCGCGGACAAGCTGCCAAAGATTAAGGACGCCAATGACCTCCCCGACGATTTGGGCGATCGTTTTGGTGATTTAATGACGAGCGTTGGTGGCTTCGCGCAGGTTTTTCCGGAACACAAGTTTATGATTGTAGAGACCCTCCGCCAACGTGGCTTCACCTGCGCCATGACGGGCGATGGCGTGAATGATGCTCCGGCCTTGAAGCGTGCGGATGTGGGCATTGCCGTGCACGGCTCCACCGACGCGGCACGTGCTGCGGCTGATATGGTTCTCACCGAGCCCGGTCTTGGTGTGGTGGTGGATGCGATGGTGGTCAGCCGTGAGGTGTTCCAGCGCATGTTGAGCTTCCTCACCTACCGTATTGCCGCCACGTTGCAGCTCCTCTGCTTCTTCTTCATTAGCTGCTTCAGCTTAACGCCCTCCGATTATGGATGTACCGACGAAGACTTTCAGTTTTTTCATCTCCCAGTTATTATGTTTATGCTCATCACGTTGCTCAACGATGGCTGCCTCATGACGATTGGCTACGACCGTGTTACCGCCTCACCACAACCACAAAAATGGAACCTCCCCTACATCTTCGCCAACTCCATCATCCTCGCCGCGGTGGCGTGTGGTTCGTCCCTCATGCTTCTGTGGGTGGCACTGCAGGCCTATGGCGAGGACACCTACCACGATAGTTGGTTTCACTCACTGGGGCTCGATCAGCTCCCTCAGGGCAAGCTCGTGACGATCATGTACTTGAAGATCTCCATCTCCGACTTTCTGACCCTCTTCAGCTCCCGCACCGGCAAGCACTTCTTCTTTCACACAGCTCCATCACTCATCTTATCCATTGGCGCGGTTATCTCGCTCTTCGTATCCACGATGGCGGCCTCATTCTGGGCGGAGAACTCACATCCCGATGGCGTTGAGACGACGGGCCTCGCCAAGGGAAGCGGCAACGGTGCTCGTTTGCTGCCCTTGTGGGTTTGGATATACTGCATCGCGTGGTGGTTTATTCAGGACATCATCAAGGTGTTGGCGTGCCTCTTCATGGAATGGATTGATTTGTTTGGTTGTGTGTCGCTGGCGTCGGTGGGACCTGTGCGCCACCACAAGATGGCTGATCCGGATGATAAGGGCTTCGATGCACCCGTGAATAAGAAGGAACGCCGCCATCGCAAGAAGCCCGCGGAGGGTAAGGCTGAGGAATCTCACGAGCCAACATCCTAAGCTGTTGATGATGAAGAGGATGATGATGATGATGATGATGGAGGTATGATGTGGGAAGGTGGCTTGTTGCTGAGAGGATACATGTCTGTGCATGGATAATGACGATGGAGGAGCACAACTTCGCGCACTTTGACCATCATCCAACAACCATTCACGTGATTCCGCCAAAGCCTAATGCACGCCAAAGATATGTTTTAAGCTGCAGAAACAACAACACACAAGAAACAACAAAAACACACACACAGCAACAACCACAGAGACACCATCAATTCGTAAATCGGAACGCGTGCGTTGTGAAGATGGCACGGGTGCAGAGTTGGCGCCATGAGCTCTGCCCTTCACGTACATCATTCTCACGTACATCATTCTCTCTCCACCCTCCCACCACGTCAATGTGTGCTACTCGGGTATTCCCTTCGTACACCATCATCACGTGCATCAGTGCAGATGTGCTAATCATCAAGAAGACCCCACGAAGAGAAAATTATGCAAGAAGTTTTCCGACTTCGTGCGTACGCAAATCCGGAAAAAGCCAACGACGAGAGGAGTTGTGTTCGCCAGACCTCCTGCACGTAGAAGATGAATCGCACATGAGGTACATACATCAAGTCAATGACGAAAATGATGGTGATGCAGCACGTGTGCAACATCCCTCATTTTTTCTTTTGTTGTTGTTGTTGTTGTTGTTCTCGTCTTACTCAGATCTTCATGATTGTGGTGGTCTTGTTTGCGTAGACCTCCTCTCCGACTTTTGGCTGCACGTGCCACTTATATCATGTGTGGGGACATATAGTGGCTTCTAGCTTCTTCATCTTGGTTTCTTGTTGTTGCTGTTGGTTCTACTCTTCTTGTTTGTTGGTGATTGCCCTCATCTTTTTTTGTTTTTTGTTTTTTTTTTGTGTATGTGCGTGCGTGTGTGTGTGGCCACCGACCCCCCATCTTTCTCCTCCCCTCCTCCGCCTTCTCTCTCACTTGCTCATTCTTGCACATGGGCTTTTCTACGTACGTGAAGCCGCACGCAGATGATGGGTGCGCCACCACATGATGTTGATGATGAAAACAAAAGAGATGATGATGATGATGATGATGCTCAGTGTGGGTGTGTTGTGTTTCTCTAGTGCGCACCCATCATCATGTGTGAGAGCGAGAGTGTTCGGAGTGAATGAAGCATGTTCTGCCCCCCTCCTCCTCCATCAACGTGACTGCAGTCATGCCGCGGATATCGTGAATAACTGACGTACACGCATGATGTGAGACTTGGATTCTTTGTTTGCGTGTTTTTTTTTGTTCTTTTCTTTTGTGGTTTGTTGTTGATGGAGCAGAGATGTGCCACAGCACAAGATCATCGTGATTGAAGCATGTGGAGAACACAAGAAGAAGATTGTACGCGTGTAGGTATCTCTTTTCTGTGTGCTCCTTCTTCACTCATTTGCATCTTGTTTGTTGCTGTTGTTGTTGTTGTTGTTTCAGTTGATGAAACAGGCGTAGACGACGCTGCATCAAGTTTCCCATCATCACGCGGTGTTGTGGGGGAAGATGATGTTGCAAGCCCAACAACACAGCACCTGCAACGAAAGAGAAACACAACCATTTCAAAAAACAACTGAATACGTATATCAACATCATCATGATGATGCTGATAGTGAGTGTGTGTGTGTGTTCGTTGACGGAGCTCATTCTCTGACGCTCATCCACGACGCAACTGAGAGGCAAAAAAAATAAATCCGTGCCGGATGGTAGAGGCTCGATCTCCCCGCCACACTCACGCAAACAAGGAAGAAGAGAAAGAAGCAATATGATGCCGTTGATGATGATGATGAACATCATCTTTTTTTTGTTTTTTTTTTTGATATTAAGAGGGAGATCGATCTGGAGCAATGATTTGCCAGGCACACACACACACAGGCAACACGCGCACATACATTTATCGCTATATATCTACGTACACGTTCGTACGTACACCACCGCAGATGCACACACACACAATATCACACGAAAAAAAAAAAGAATGCCACGAACACAAGAAAAAAAAAGAGCGCTCAAACACACGTCAATTCGTCGTTTTTTTTTTTTTTATGTGTGGTTCAGCGTACGTGAGATGAGCGCACCAACACCAACACACAACACAACACAACACAACGCTACTTGTGCTGCATGAGTACGTGTGTAATGTGTGTGTGTGTGTTGGGATGGATCAACATCCAACGCGTGCCACTCTCCACTGACTGCATCCAATGGATTGCCACAACCTCTTCTCCATCTTTCCTGGCTCCCCCTCAAAAACAAACAAACACACACACACACAAATAACGCAACACAAGATATATATTGATTCTTTTCTTTTTTTTTTCGCGAAAGGATTTTTTTTTCTTTTTTTTGTTGGTTGGTTGATGAACCACTCCTCCTCCTCCTATTTACAAGCAGGCATACAGACGCACTGACTTCTTATTGCCAACTCTCACGACACTCTGTTGTGTGGCGCACACACACACACACACACGCAACAACAATTCATTCGTTGATCTCCATCTATAACCATCATCTCCCATCATCATCATCATCATCATCATCATCATCGTACGCCGATCATTATGATGTGTGAATGGCACGGTTGATGTGGAGAGCTACGGTTGTTGTGTGCCAGCACCAGCACACGTACGCACACACATGCACGAGGAGGCGCGCGTAGCACGGATGATGATGTGCCATCAACCGCACACAACATTCGTGCCATGATGCGCAGTGGAGTGTGTGCTCTAGAAGTTATCGTTTTTACCCCACAAATATGTGTGTTGTTGTTGTTGTTGTTGTTGCACGCAACACGAAACAGCATCAAATGATGTTGTTGCGTGTGGTGTTCTTGTTGCTGCACCATCATCATCATGGATGCATTCATCATCATCATCATCTTCTTCTTCATGTTTGTTGCCACTAGTTTTTAGCTAGACAGGAGTGCATTGTATGCCAAGCGTGGAGAGCGAAACAAACATGAGTGATGATTGTGCGTCTCCATCAATGCAACTGCCACACCTCTACGCCGTGGAGGAGCTCCCCGCGCTGAGGCCGGAAGAGATGGGCAGTGGCGCAGCACACAACAACAACAACAACACCGGCCTCGTTGATGTTGTTGTACGTCTCAAACCATGTTTTTCACGTCTTCCTGGAGTGAATCTCCCATACACGATACAACCACTCATGAGCGATGTCACCACCACACCAACTTCATCATCTTCGGCACGTACAACGCCCTCTCAACGCACATCTCTGCCAACGGTGCCTCTTCCTTCACACGCTGATTCAGCAGCCACATTAGGCACCTCTCCAAATTCCGTCAGACACGTCCAGAGTGCTCGCGCACCACCAACCAACAACAACAACAATCATCATCATGATGAAACACATCCCCGACGTAGTACTTCCATGGTTGCTCTTCACGTAGATGAGCACACCTATCCGCTTCATTCTGTCTTGGATAGCCACGTGAGCGATGCAGAAGTTTGTGCGCGTGTGGTGCCACGTGTGCTCGATCAGGTGGCACATGGCCAAGACGTCTGCATCATGAGTGTGGGCCAAGTTGGCAGTGGCAAAACACACACGCTCAACGCACTCTCCGTGGCATTGTTGCGTGCGATGCTCAACGCCATGAATCCTGCCACGGATTTTGTTTCTGTCTCATGTGTGCAGATTTATCGCGACGTTCCCTACGACCTCCTCGCAGAATCTCACGATGATCAGCATCATCATGCCATGAATGGAGCACGTGTGTTGGGGGAGATGCTTCCCACACCATCTCCGGATGCGGTGCAGGAGTGGGAGCAGCCGTGCTATGTCGTGGATGATGCTACAGAGATGATGGATCGCGTACATCACGCACATCGCATGCGGTACGCCACCTCCACGAGCCTCAACGCACGAAGTAGCCGAAGCCACATGTTGTGCGCGCTGCATCTCACAACGACCACAAGTGGCGAAGCCTTGTTGCGCTCGACGATCCTGTTGGTGGATATGGCCAACGGTGATGATGATGATGATGATGATGATGATGATGACGTACATGATGATGTGGAGCAGCTTGTGGCAGATCCTGGCCACTATCTCCGTCTCGATGCACGCCCAAGACGACGGAAGAAGCAGGGCACCAACTCAGCACAACACAGCTCATCACGATTGTTGCGTGGCTTCCTTCAACCATGGCTTCAACGCGCATACGTCATGATGATGGTGATGGTGGCGATGGAGCGCCCACACGCTGCGGATGCCGCTCGCTCACTCAGCTTTGCTGTTGCTGCACAAGAGTGTCGGGCTGGCCAACGCGTACATCAAATTGTGGCGCAGATTGTGCGCCAACAACATGATCGAAGTGAGGCGGAGGCCTTTGATGCGTTGGCCACCATCGTTGATGTGCTTCGGAAGCGTGTTGCGCGCGATGATCGTCTGCGAAAGATGCGCGGTGAGCAACGCACCTTGTTGAAGGAACATGCCGCCACGACGAAGGAAGAAGATGCTGCTGATCGTGATGGTGATGGTGATGATGCAGAACCAACGCAGGATGCGCGGTACTTTTTTCTGAGCCCCGAGGAGCAGCGAAGTGGCCGCCTCTACACGCGTTTGTTGCGCGATTGTGAAGAAGGCCTGAGTGTGTTGGATGGCGGCCATCTCGCCGACAACAACGATAACTCCATCGAATCCATCATGGCCGCGCACGACGGACTTGCCACCGCGGCAGATCATCTCGTGGAGCTCCTTCGCGATGCCGTGGCTCATGATGATGCTCATCTCGAACCGATGCATCAAGAGGCGTTGCGTGTAGCGCGCCAGCTCCGCCATGAAGCTCAACACGCACATCAGGAACGTGATGAAGGGCGCAAGCTGATGGCCAACCTTCGTGCCGAGAATGATCGTCTCTATACCAACTTGTGCAACACGCATCAGGATTTGCTTCATCATCTTTGCGCCTACACCATGCAACGCACGCAATGCGATGAGCTGATGTTGGATGTGCGCCATCTTCACGAGGAGCTCGATGAGCTGCGCATCACGTACCACCGCGAATGTACCGACAACATTGTGCGTGAGGAATCCATGGCGATGTATAACGCCATTCAGGAACGCCACCTCGCCGAGCACAAGGAGCTCAAGCAGGCCTACGATGAGCAGCGCATCTTTTGCGATGCACTACAAACACGTCTGAGTGGGATGGAGATGGAGGTTGATTGCTCCGAGGAACGTCTCGTGAAGCTGCGCGCGGAGCTCCACGACCGCAACGCCTCCTTCGCATCATTGTGGGAGCATCTCACGCCCGCACAAAAATCGCGGCTGAGCGATTATGCCGCGCTGCACAGCGAGGCGACGAGCCCATCCTCAACACCAACAGCCACCAACGCCACCAACACCAACACCAACAACAGCAACAACACACCAACTTTGCACGATGCGCACGAAAACATTCAGCTCCGCAAACGTATTCGGGAACTTCAACGCAAGTTGGGTGATGCGAAGCACTCCATTGCCGATCGCGATGTACGTCTTCAGTCTCTGCAAACGTTGGCCGATTCACTTCAGTTTCGCGTCATGGCCAACGATGATTCCATCCGCTCCTACAAGGCAACGTGCAGAGAAGCAGATGCGAAGATGAATGCCATTCATCATCAGCTCAGCGTCTTTGTGCGTTTCATGGATACGCAAACACGCAAACAACAAGAGCTGGAGCGGCTCTATGGCGAGGCCACAACGCAACTGCGCGGAGCAAATGAGGAGAGCCGCGAACATCATGCCAAGATGATGGATGCGCATCGGCAGCTGGACCTCACGCGTGGAGAGCTCATCACGCAACAACAACACAATGAGGTGCTACAACAACGTGTGCGTGAGCTGGAGAAGCAGCACGAAGAACTCACCAGAGACTACGACGCACGCCTTCATGAAGCGGAGAAGGCGGCCAAGTTGTTGCAACAACGCAATGTTGTTGGTCCTGTGGCGATGAGCTCCGACATCATTCTGAAGAGTGCGCTCACGGCTGCCAATCGCCAGGCAGCAGCACCGTCATCACCCAAAGAACCAAAACGCCAGATTCTGCACCACATGAATCGTGGAGAGATGCAGCGTACGTTGGAAGCATTGCGACGTGGTGGTGGTGGTGGTGGTGCGTGGAGCGCACGACGCAACATCATAAACATCAACGGCAGTGGCAGCGCATTCTCTTCATCATTTTTGGGCAGCACTCGCACAACACAACGCCCGCCAACATCGGCAGAGGCTCCAGATCGATTGCGACCCATCAAGTCATCACGTACACGCGTCAGCTGATGTACTTCCACATCAGCAACAAGAGAGGATGGAGAGCACAACGTACGTGTACGTTAGCATCTTGTGTTGTTGTTGCTGTTGTTGCTGACCGCCTTACCACCAACCACCAACCACCAACACACCTCATCTCTGATTTTGTTTTCTTCTTCTTGATGACATTCATCATTCTCGTCGTGCTCGATCAAGAACAACAACGACATCATCACCAGCAACAGCATCCGTTGTGTGTGTGTGTATCTCAACATGAATACTCATTTTCT
Source organism: Jaenimonas drosophilae (assembly GCA_030849065.1). Classification (NCBI taxonomy): domain Eukaryota; phylum Euglenozoa; class Kinetoplastea; order Trypanosomatida; family Trypanosomatidae; genus Jaenimonas; species Jaenimonas drosophilae. Next base: position 17,994 of record JASAON010001566.1, read on the forward strand.
TCATCTTCATCTTCATCTTCATATCAACGTACACGTGTAGTTGGTTGGATGCACCAACAAGGACGATGTCCTCCACTGCGATGATCACGTTCGTCGCCGAGGGACGAGAAATTGTGCTGCCAAAAGCACGTTTGTTGCAACACAACTACTTCCGAAAGTTGTTTGCCACTGACACAACAACAACAACATCATCGATGGAGGTGATTCACTTGCAGCGTGTTGAGTACGTGGCGGCATCTGCAGCACTGAATATCTGCGCATTTGGTGATGGCAAGTCCTTCTGGGCCATTCTTGGAAGATGTGCCGAGGTTCATCCAAACTCACGTGACGATGATGATGATGATGCACGTGATGGTGTTGGTGCATCTACGCGACGTGTGTTGGTGCCAACGGAGTTGGTGGAGAAACGCAATCGACGTGTTGCGACGCTCATCTCGCTTTTTGAGGTGTGCGCGGCGTTGCAAATTTTGTGGCACGCGGAGGTGTGCGCCGGCGCTCTGGCCCGGTACATCTCCAACACCAACGTGGTGATGATTCTGAAGTCCTGCATCCACGTTGAGGAGGGTGGTTATCAATGGCCAACCAACAACAACAACAACAAGATGGATGATGATGATGTTAGTACTCCATCACTACTTCATCTCTGCCTTGCCGCTATACCGAAGACATGGCCAACACCGTCGCAGGAACGTGCGTGGATGAAATTAGCAACACAACATCCACGATTGTTGGAGATGATGAAGATGGCGGCGCCACGCGTACACGACACACCGGCAAAAAACATGCCAGAGATGATGATGAAGAGGCCCGTCGTGGCTCGACGAAGCAGTACAATCTCGCGCAGCACACGTGAGGAGGAGCGTGAAGAGGTTGTTGTTGCAACACAACCAACAACGAATCCACCACCACCACCAACAACAACAACAACAACAACAGCTCAACCACCACCTCCTTCTTCTACTTCTGTTGGTGGTGCCGCAAATGATCTCAATGATGAGTTGCAGCGTTGGCAGCAACGTAAGTCGGAACTACAAGATGTGCTTCACGAGGCGTTGATGAACCAACAACACACCCTGACAACCATCTTTGATGAGCATCTCGCCAACCTGGAGGAGTTGGTGAATGCGGAGCAAACACGTGTGGAGGAGCTCAACGACGAGGTACGCAGCGCGACGCAGCAGCTTCTCGATGCCACGCAGGACGTGGCCAAGAACAATTTACGAACAACGGAGGGTGAGATGTTTATGGCGGATGCGCGCGGGTACGTGGAGGCGCTCAACGCTGCGGCTGCGGAGCTCACGCACTCGTGCAACACGTGGCTGCCGCATGTTGGCGATGTTGAGAGTCTTGCGCGCGCCATGAACGATTTGGAGATCTCGTACCTCCACAAGACGGAGGAGCTCCGCGCGCAAACGGAGGATGAGCTCGTGCGTCAGGTGGAGCGCGAGAAGCAGATTGCCAATCTCCGCTACGCCATTCGCCACAATGAAGCTCAACCACTGCGACCAACAACGCAATGAAGATGATGTTGTTGTTGTTGTTGTTGTTGTTGGTGTGGTTGGTTGTACGTGTACCAAATGAATGCATCATACAATCACACATGGATGTTGGCACATACACTCACTCTTACTGCACATATCTTTACACACATTTTTGTTGTTGTTGTTGTTGTTGTTGGTGTTGTTGTTGGTGTGGTTGGTTGTACGTGTACCAAATGAATGCATCTTACAATCACACATGGATGTTGGCACATACACTCACTCTTACTGCACATATCTTTACACACATTTTTGTTGTTGTTGTTGTTGTTGTTGGTGTTGTTGTTGGTGTGGTTGGTTGTACGTGTACCAAATGAATGCATCATACAATCACACATGGATGTTGGCACATACACTCACTCTTACTGCACATATCTTTACACACATTTTTGTTGTTGTTGTTGTTGTTGTTGTTGGTGTGGTTGGTTGTACGTGTACCAAATGAATGCATCATACAATCACACATGGATGTTGGCACATACACTCACTCTTACTGCACATATCTTTACACACATTTTTGTTGTTGTTGTTGTTGTTGTTGTTGGTGTGGTTGGTTGTACGTGTACCAAATGAATGCATCATACAATCACACATGGATGTTGGCACATACACTCACTCTTACTGCACATATCTTTACACACATTTTTGTTGTTGTTGTTGTTGTTGTTGGTGTTGTTGTTGGTGTGGTTGGTTGTACGTGTACCAAATGAATGCATCTTACAATCACACATGGATGTTGGCACATACACTCACTCTTACTGCACATATCTTTTTACACATTTTTGTTGTTGTTGTTGTTCGTTGTAGTTTTTTTCTTTTTTTCGTCACTACACCACAATAGTGCGTGTGTGTGTGTTTGTTGGTGCGTTGTTTGATACGCACTACACACATTCTGCGAGTTGTAGTTTGGCGGTAGTGCGTGAAGGTGGGAGGGCTCTTCACCACACACAAGTAGTAGCACATCATCATCATCATCATCATCATTCTGTCTGAGTTTCACATGAACGATATGGACTTGGATGCCGCCGCTGCACCTCTTCTTCATGATCCAGCCTACATTTTGCAGCTTTACCGGCGCGTGAGTTGCGCGCTCATCAAGCATGAAGATGATGGCCGCTGGAGATTTGCCGCCAACTTTGATATGCTCGATGGGCGACGTGAGCGTGCCACATCCACATCGATGCGCACACGTGATGATGATAATGGTTATGATCCCAACGCCGCATTTGTGGCGTTGCGCACCATCTTTCCGAGCCACACACTCTCCGACAAGGATGTGGCGGTGCTGCTGCACGTTTTGCCTTTTGATGACGTAGATTCATGCACGTCGATGGAGGATGGCGCGTTGCGTCCAGCAATTCATGGCGTTAATCGTGAAGCACCTCCGCCACCACCGATGCGGCGTGTTGTGGATGTTTTGCGCGCATTGCGTGAGTTGTTGCCGTGGCGGGCGTGGCAGTGCGCCGAGGCCATTCGTCGCGGACGTGCTTTTATGCGCGCACATCATCGTACGTCATCTGTGGCGGAGGTACTCAGACGCGCACATTGCGGTGAATATGCATCATCATCATTGTGTGCGATTGACGTGGAGCAAACGTTGGTGGAGGAGGCAGGGCTCACTGCTTCACAGGCCTTCTTGTTGTTGCGCTACATCACCACCACCACCAACAACAACAACAACAACAACAACGACAACAACACGGATGAGATGGATTTTGACCTGCTGATGAAGATGTTGGTGGCTGATCCTATGCCGAGTGATGTGGAGTACCCGCTGCTCGCCGCGCAGTTTGCGGAGGCGACGTGTGCGCCGATGCGCGGCCAACGTCCCGCGACGGGCAGCGCTGCGTTGCTCCTCGCCTTGGAGAACTTACGCGACCGTCTAGAGCACATTGAGGGCTACGATGATGATGGTGATGATGATGATGATGAGGATGATCTTGATTTTGGAAACCTGATGTCTCGACGCATCTCACCACGCCAGTTGTATGAGTTGTGCCACACACTTCGTGTTGGCTTCCAGCAACGAGACTCAGACCGGCTTTATAGTTTCTTGGATGTTGAGCGTCGTCGGTGTGTGTCTGTGGCGCAGCTCGTTTCCATGTTCAGGCGCTACTTCCCACCCGTGAGCCTCTCCATGCTGGATCTCGTTCAGGCTGCCGTTGTGAAGCTCATGAAGCGGAGTGGCGATCAGCTCATCTTCTTCTCCTTGTACCGCCGCCTACACACATTTGGCATCGATGCCATCCCGATTGAAGCCTTCATTCGTGCGTTGCGTGGAAGTGGCGTATCAGAAATTGTGAGTGATGTGGAGCTCGAGTGGCTGCGTCTCTCCGTTCCCACACGTGTTGGGCTCATTCATCGCCTCTGCCTCCCCATTTCTGCACGACGCGAAGGTGTTCTCGGCCAGCTGTTTCAGCGCCTGTGCCAAGATGATGCGCTGATGCTGGATTCGCACACACTGTTGTCACGTTTTCAGCCACATCATGTCGAGGCAGATACCATTCGGCGGTACGCCATCGCGTGGAGGTCGGCGCTCATGGACTACGTCGCGGAGCTCAGCTCCAGCGACGTTGAGGAGGAGCGGCAGAGCGGCGCACCACCACCGCCTCGCGTGGATATAACCTACGATCTCTTCGCCTTTTTTTGGATGATGTTTAGTGCCGCAGTTGAGGATGATCCCACGTTTTCAATGTTGTTGTGGCACAGCTTCGTACTCGCCGATAAGCAACGAGCACCGCGGTAGGGCGGGGGTTGTGATTGGAGTAGAGCAACCAACACACCAACATCATCATGATGATCATGTTAATCATCGCCAACAATCGCCAACTCGCACACACAGAAGGTAGTGGAGGTGGCGTATCTCTGTGAGATACACCTTCACCCCCCTACTTATAACGCCACCCAAACACACATGTATGATTTAATGATTTATGCAACAACAACGATGGTGGTGATGATGATCCATGCGTACCACATCCTCCTTCTTCTTCTTCCTCTTCCTCCTTCTGCACACCACACCTCTCTCACCTCTCACTAGTACGTCTTCGTGTTGTTTCATTCATCAAGCACTTTTTTTTTCTTCTTCTTCTTCTTGAAAATAGTACTCCTCCGCCCATGTTGGAGGTTGTTGCCGCCGCTCCATGTGTGGTTGCGTACCTCCTCGCGCGCAAGTTGTGGGATCAGCAAACACAGATTGACGAACGCGAACGTCTCATTGGCGATCTTCAACGCACCGTAGAGCAGGCCATACAATCCAAGGAAGGAGGAAGCCGCAGCGTTGCCGTTGCGGTTGGCGGTGTCGTGGCGCTCTGCGCGCTCACGGCTCACTTCACGCGAAAATTAGCCGCCACACGCCAAAACATCAGCCCGCCGCAGCAGTATGAGCCCACCTTGGCAACAGTGGAGGCGGAGGAGTGTGTGGTGTGCTTAACACATCGCCGAGATACATTCTTCTCACCGTGCCAACACTACACCGCGTGCTGGCCGTGCAGCTTGCAGTGCAGTGAGTGCCCAATTTGCCGTGCACGCGTGGAGTACCGCCAATTCGTGTTTATTCCGTGAAATGAATGAATATTGAGAGTGGTTGCTCCAGATTTATCTTCATGAAGTACGATAGCGGCAACAACAATGACAACAACAACAACAACAACAACATCATCATCACAAGTAGCCACCAATAGATGTGTTGTTGTTGTTGTTGTTGTTGTTGTTGTTCCTGATGCCATCACCACACACTCGTGCGCACACGTTTGCTCCGCCGCGGCTTTCTTTTCTTGTGTCAGCCGATGATCCATTTTTGCTCTAACTCCATCTCCTTGTGTGTGTGTGTGCGTCGGTGTACGTGAGCTCCACGACCTTTACAGATACCATCATCATCATCATCATCATCATCTTCTTCTTCTGTGTTGGCGGTTGTTGTTGTGATAGTTAGTAGGGGAATCGCAGTGGCCACGCGTACTCCCCACACTCTCCTCCTTTTTTTCCTCCCCCACACACAGCAAAGAAAAAACAAGAACCAATCACACATATACACGTTTGGTAGGATTCGTGAAACATGGCAGCCACACCCTCCGCCCAAGCCTCCACGGCCCTCATCTCCGTCAAAGGCCCACGTGAGGCACACGTATCTCTCTGCGCCTCCGACACGTGCCTCACCGGATCATTTTGGATCTCGTTGATGGAGCATCCGCGGCTGTACCAGGAAGCACAACGCGCACCGAATGGCGGTATTCTGTACCGTCTTCGTGTACGTGAGCAGGCCATCATCTTTTCCAAAACATATGGCCTCTTGAGCTTTGATATTGTTGATGTACTTCCGGGAGAGGCCGTGGCCATTTTGGCGCCGCGATCCACGTTTGCGGAGGTGCCTGACATTGCTCTCCCCCTCACCATTCGCGTGGAGTACTTGGTGCTGAGCGAAGATGAGGTGGCGGAGGTGCAAGATAGTCTCGAGAAGGAGGTGTGCCGCCCCTTTTTTTCACGCAAAGGTGTGCAGGTGTACGATGTGCAGTGCGCGCTTGACTTTAATGAGGAGAAGCGCCATCGCAATCCGCACGTTGATGCTTCCGCGACGCCGCACGGGCGCGCGCCCTTCTTCACGGCGGTGGCGATTGTTGCCGCGGCGGGGTTGGGCATCGCCGCACTCGGATTGAGGCGGAGCATGTTGTTGTAGAGGTGGCGGGAACATCGTACTACGTGTGTGTTTTTTTTTTGTTGTGTTGTAGGTGGAGCTGAAGGATGTGAGAGCTGCCTTCTCATTTGTCTGAGCACATCATCCTACGCACAGTACCCTCATTTCATCCGACCTTTGATACGAGCACATGTACGCACAACACAACACAAGCGTGCAGAACACAACACAACACAAACTTGTGTTTTTTTTTCCTTCCAGAGGCGTGTGAAGGATAGAGAATACCTTCATGAAGATCATCATCACATCTAACTCATTGCGAAGAGGTCGCAGGTGTGTGTGTGGGGCCTCTGGCTGTCATATACCCGCAGAGCCCATGATTGGCATGGCGATGCGCGTGCCGTTGATTCTGATACTCTTGACTTGTTGTGCTGGCACATCATCATGTGGCCGACCATATCCATCATCATCATCATCATCATGTTGCACGCCCACGGTCGGGTGATGTGTGAGAGGTGATGGAGGGGGGCCACACACACACACGCACATTCGGACGCGCATTCGTGCATACCAGCAACAACACCTTCGTCGATGCACCCAAGCTCCTCCGCGTGTGCGTCGCTGTTGCAAAAAAAAAAAAGAATAACACAAACAAACATATTCTGACATCATCATCTCCATCAACACTCTGTCTTGATGGATGAAGAGATGTGCATCATCGTGCTACGCACAAGCATCATCCACCACCACATCTCTCTCTCTCTTCTCTCTCGCCACACACACGGGCGTGCTCGCTAGCTCCAACGAATACTGACGAAGGAGCAGCTCACTTGCATAGAAGGAGGTTGTGCCCAGGCACAACCACACAACATAGATCTTCGTATTCTAACAACAACAACAACAACAACATTCACAACACATGAGCCGACGCGTGGAGGTGGCGGTGCGCGTTCGCCCCATCTCCGTTGCTGATCGCAGTGGTGGCGATGATTGTTGCGTGGATGTAGACGGCTCCGCCAAGGGTGGCCCCATCATTTGCGTTGGTGAAGATGTTGCCGATGTTGGCGTCACCAACGTACGTCGCTTCAAGCAGGATTGTATTTTCCCCCCACATTGCACCAATCGTGATGTATATGATCAAGTCATCTCTTCACGTATTCGTGCTGCCACACCATCTCATCCAGATACGCTGTGTGTGTTGGCCTACGGCCACACAAGCAGCGGCAAAACACACACCATTGCCGGCGATGGAGATGAAGCCGGGGTCCTCACCATGTGCGTGGAGGAGCTCCTCCGGCGTGATGGGGCCGTGGAGGTCTCGATGTTGGAGGTGTATGCGGATAAGATTTATGATTTGCTCGCGCGTGGTGAGCAACGTACACTGCGACGTCGAAGTGGCCCACGTGGCACCTCCGTCGTGGTGGAGAAGTTGGTGGCGTGTGTTGTTTCAAATGTGCAACAGTGGGAGGCCATCTCACTCTTTGGCATGTTGTCGCGGCGCACGGCATCCACGGAGTACAACCGTCGCAGTAGTCGGAGCCACGCCCTCTTCACGTTGAAGAGCAGCGGAGTGCGGGTGTGTTTGGTTGATTTGGCAGGAAGCGAGCGGCAAACCATCTTCTCACCGCAACTCACGAAGGAAAGCATCGCCATCAATACCTCACTCTCGCGGCTGAGTACCGTCCTGCAGGCACTGAGCCAACAACCACGCCACGATGAAGATGATGTTGGCAATGATGATGATGATGATGGTGGAAGCACCACGCGACACCGACGGCGCCAACAACAACAACAACAACAACAACCTTTTGTTAGTTTTCGTGATTCCACGCTCACGGCACTCTTGCAACGCTATCTCTGCGGTGCCTCGCGCACAACCTTCTTGGCATGCGTGCATCCATCCTCATCCTGCATCAAGGAAACGGTGAGTACGTTGCGGTACACACAACGTCTGAAGAAGCTCCGCACGCATGTGCCCGTTGCTGGCTTGGATGATATTAGCATCATCCGCTCAACGGAGAATCAGGCCTTGATGGAGGAGATGATGAAGCTGCGAGAGAAGGTCGCGGGCACCTACACCAACGCCCAGGCGATGGACTGCGACTACCGATGTGAGATGGAGGCGCTCACACAACGTTTGCGCAAGGAGGCTGCTGCTGCTGCAGCACTCGCAGCATCATCACCAACACCAACAGGCACCACCAACAAACAGAAGACGAAGGATGCATTTTGCATGAGTGGCAGGGAGAAGGAGCTGCGTGTACGTGCTGAGTGTGCCGAGCGCATGGCCAAGTGGCTGCTTGGACGTGTGATGGGCAAGGCGCCCTTCGTCAACGTTGGCTATGATGAATATTTTGAGGAACTGTTTCCGTCACACGATGTTGTTGTGGTGGGCTACGCAACGAGCATGTTGTGCTTGCCACCGCAACTACCTCCGCTCGAGACGTTGGCGGTGATGAAGGCGGGCTCGATGGAGCTTGGATTTGCCATTGCCAGCGTTGGTGTGCCAGCGCATGTGCCAATGTATCGTGGCGCCAACATTGCCAACTTCATTGCACGGTGCGTGGAAGCACCAACGCACACAACCATGACGATGATGAAGGAGGAGGAGGAGGAGCGTGAGGTGATGGCCCTCGCTCTTTTTGCCGTGGATGCAGCACAAACCAACACACCAAGAGACGATGATGCAGATGCAGATGCTGCGTTTTCCTCCGATGTGCCGCTCATGCCCTTGGCGGTGATTATGTGCGCCACGTCGCGTGCATCGCCGGCGCAGAAGGAGGCCGCGCTGGAGCAGCTCGGCCACCTCTTCAGCCGTCAAGCTGGGGCAGAATCCTTATCGATGAATGATGATGATGATGATGATGATAGAGGCACGGATACGCAATCCATCATGGATCCAGAAGAGGTGGAAGAGATGCAGTGCCACAAGACACCAACATCATCTCGCGCTGATCATCGTATCATTGAGCTCTCCGCCGAGAAGGAACAGCTCCCCAAGTCTCCTTCGCCAACATTCCCCGCCATTCGGCGCTTCGCCAGCTCCAGCGATGATTCATCCAGTGAGGAGGTGCTCGATGCCAACACCATCCACATCAACGATACCAACGCGACGAGCAACAACAACAACAAGAAGCGCAGTGTGAGTACAGAAGAAGATGATGTGCGTGCCAACTCCCCCAACAACGCCCAGGCAACACATGATGCTGGTCCTTCTATTGCTGCTCCACATGCTACAGCTGCTGCTGATCATGATGATGATGATGATCGTGATGATGAAGATCAAGGTACTGCTGTTGTTTGCAAGGCTGCTGAAGAAGATGCCACCACACCACCAGCCAACACAACATCAGAAGCAGCTGGCGCTGAGTCTGCTTATGATACGGCGGCCAATGCCGATGCTGTGTTGGCAGATGCCGAAAGCGTTGGCGCAGCGAGCCCCATCGCGGTACCTCGGGAGCTGGTGCAGCAGCCAGCGCCACCACACAACACCACAACCATCAAGGCAGAACATGTGCAGGAGGAGGTGGAGGTGCCTCCAGTTGCTGCTGATGTAGGCGTACATCATCCACCGATTCCGAAAGAGCCTTCTATTGCGGATGCAAAAGAAGAAGATTATGATGAATCATCGTACAGCACGTCCTGGGTGACGAGCAACAGCAAATCATCGTCAAGGGTGGCGAAGAATCCTCCACGTGGGGCTGCATCTCCGCCAACTGTGGCGGACGTTGCGCCTCCAACCTCATCAGCGATGCCGCCAGCGACTGCGACTGCTCCATCACCGGAGCTGCGCTATACGGCACGAGATACGTGCGAGGTGTGCAACTGCTGCGTCATGTGAAGGAGAAAAAAACTTCACACACAAACCAATCTTCTCCGAACACACAACAACAACAACAACGACAACAAACGTGTTGTACCTCCTCCTCTTCTTCTGATTGATGCCACGAACGTACATTTTCTTCTTCTTCTTCTTCTTTTGGTAGCTCCCCACTTGGAAACATTGTTGGCATAGCTGTGCTGTGTTGAGAACTCCCAGACACACACCTGTACATCCACCTACACACAACACCAACAACACTAGCAACATGGCCAAGGAGAAGAAGTCCTTCAAGAAGTTCGCCAAGAAGCACTTGGCGGGCATCATCGAGACCCGCCGCAAGACGGCCAAATCAAAGAAGGAGAAGATGGAGCGGGTGGAGCGCAAGAAGGTGCGCGAGGCGAAGGATGCCGCCAAGGAAGAGAAGGAGCACGTGGATCACTTGGAGCGTCTCAAGGATACCGATCCTGATTTCTATTCCTACCTTGAGGAGGAGGATCCCAACCTGCTGCAGTTTGGCAAGGATGATTTGGATCTCGTGGAGGAGGATGTGGGAAGTGATGCCGAGACGGAGATGGATGAGGACGATCGTGAGGAGGACGAGGACCTACAGGAGGAAGGTGGCAGCGGGGATGATGAGGAGGTGCAGGGTGAGCTCGGCGAGGAGAAGCGCAACCGCCGCATCACCAATGAGGAGCTGCAGTCTCTACTCTCCAACAAGGCCAATCTGGAGCGCTGCATCGATGTGTTCGTGTCTGCCGTGCGTGAGCTCGGCTTCACGCTGAAGGAGAACCCTAAACGCAGCTCCACGCGTAAGTTCGAGGAGCCATCTCTCGTGAAAACCTCCATTTTGTTGGTGGCACAACATCTTGGCCGCCACGTTTCCAGCCTCATCTCCGGCAAGGGAGCCTTCAAGTCTCACAAGGTGCGCTATCTCGTGAAGCGCTACCTCGTTGCTCTCACAACCTTGGCGAGCGAGGGCGGCAGCCTCGACGCCACCTTGACAGCAGGTTTGCTCCAGGCGCTCAATCCTTTTGTGCCACTTCTGCACTACGTGAAGGGCATCACCAAGAGCGTCCTCAAGACGGCGCTGCAGCTATGTACGGCGTCTGAGGAGGCGGTGCGGATTGCCGCCTACGTTGTGGTGCGCTCCATCGCCACACGTGCAACAGGGACGCGCTCCATGTACCAATCCACGGCCTTCAAGGGCATCTTTCTGGCGCTCATTCGCACCGCACATCACTACAACCCGCACAACCAAAACATTGTGGCATTCTTGATGAATTGTGTGGTGGATCTCTACGGCACCGATTTGGAGGCTGCCTACCAACACACCTTCGTCTATCTCCGCCAGCTCGCCCTCTATCTCCGCGCGGCGCTGCAGCAACAAACGCAGAGCAATGTGCGCGCGGTGGTTAATTGGCAGTACATCAACGCCCTGCGCACGTGGGGCGCGGTAGTCTCGACGTACGCCGAGCCCGCGCAGCTCGGCCCACTCATCCATCCCGTTGTGCAGATTTGCACGAGCCTGATGGACCTCTTCAGCTCCCCACGCATGTTTCCGATGCACTTACAAATTATTGAGATTCTCAATCACCTCTCCAGCCGCGCGGATGGCGTATACATCCCCATCGCCCCGTACCTCCTGCGCATCTTAACCTCCCCGAGCGTGGCACTCTCCCACGCCCCCAACGCCTCCTCCGCCAAAACCAACTCCAACGATAATGTTGAGCTCCCCTTCACCATTCGTGTGAAGAAGTCTCAGGCACGCAATAGCACCTACCACCGCGCGGTGTGGGCAGAGGCGCTCTATCTCCTCACGGAACACATGGCAACACACTGCCACACCATTGGCTTCCCCGAGGCATTCTGGGCGGTGGAGAGTACGCTGAAGAAGCTCAAGGGGGATGTGAAGGTGCCGAAGATTCATGGCACCGTCACCGCCATCCTGCGCAACATGGAGCTCACAACCAAGGCGATTGTGGCGAAGCGCGATGCCGCCAACTTTGGCCCCGCAGACCTCGCCGCCGTCAAGGCTTTCGAGGATGATCGCAAACGTGTTGGATGTGCCTTGAAGCAGCTCCAACAAACACTGCGCCAACAACGTGTGGAGGTGTTTGCACAGAAACAGCGCAGCCTAAACACAGACCGTGTGACGCTGGAGTCTGTTTCACGGGCCAGGGGCAGGGGGAAGCCAGCCGGAGGCAAGCGTGCACGTGAGGAGTGAGCGCACACACACACACACACACACGTGTGTGGGAGTGTTGTGGCACACTTCATAAGTTTTCTATAATACACCACCAACTAAGACAACCACAATTTGCGTGGCTTCGACACGTCTAAACACACAACAACAACAACAACATGAGATGAAGTCGTGGGCTGTTGTGATGTGGGTGGGGGGGGATAGCTCTCACTTCATTGTGCTTCCTACGCACAACACCACATGCATGTGATACGTTCTTCACGTTGTTCTTCTCTCCCATCATCTTCCATCACCATCCTCAACAGTACTTAGATCAGTTCCCACACTAAATCGCAGCAAGCGAGCCATCTTAGCACGCCCACCTACACCTACACATACACATACAACACGCACCGTGCAACGATGGATTCCTTGTATAACTGGAATGATGCCACCAAGATTGGCGTGACCCTCACCGTGCTCGGCGTCTTCTTCTCCATTCTCGGCGTTTTTATGTTGTTGGATAGTGTGCTACTCACGATGGGCAACTTCCTCTTCGTGAGTGGTGTTGCACTCGTGATGGGGCCAACACGGTGCCGGCAGTTTTTTCTAGCCCGCCCCCGACCAACGGCCTGCTTCTTCGTTGGCATCGTGCTCGTCATGTTTGGTTGGTGTTTCATTGGCATCATGGTGCAAGGCTTTGGCGGCTTGAATCTCTTCGGCAATTTCTTCCCCGTCATTGCACGTGTGCTGGAGTCCATGCCCGTCATTGGGCCCATTCTTCTCTCAGCACCGGTGCAGCGCGGGCTCTCGTACATTGGCGCAGGCAACGTTCGCAATCGGAATGTCTGAGAGAGAAGAAGCGTGGCCGTGTGGCCGCTGTGTTGTGTTGTGTTGTGTTGTGCGTTTGTGTGTTTGTGCGTGTGTTGCTGCACGTTTTTTTTGGATGGCGGCAGTTTCACACACACACTAGTGGTGGAGGCTGTGCGGGGCTACGGCTCACGCACACACCAACATACTCTTGCATCCCATTCCTTTTGTTGCTGAAGTGCATTGTTGCTTGCTGGATGAATGTAGGTTTTATCTTGTACATGTGCGTTGATGATATACGTCTTCTTCTTCTTCTTCTTCTTCTCACGACAGCGTGCAGCCTTCTTCTACACGCACACATCACCATAACCCAACAGGTACTCATAGATCTCCCCACACCACCACAGAACCACCAACGTGATGGAGGTATCTATCCGAGGCAAGCAGGTGCTCCTTACCACACACAAGACGTACAAGGATGTTGGCAAGGGAGATGGCCTGCGCTCCGTGGCTGAGTACCCTCCTTTCCTCGCCTACGTAGCACAGTGCGAAGCCACTGGCCCTACTCCGCGCGCCATCACAATCCGCAACATCTTCCGCATGGCCCATCGTGTGGTTGGCGTGCTCGCCGATGTGGAGTACGTGGATGAAAGCGGTTCCGTGCATGTGGTGCAGAGCATCACCCTCACCGACCATCGTCCTGCCGCCCTGCTGCCCATTTTGGAGGTGGAGGGAGAGCGCTCCGCCCTTCTCATGCTGCAGCGTGAGATGGGCGTTGGCATGGCACCCGTGAGGGAGGCCGTATCGGGGATTGAAGGCCCCGATGGCCAATTCATCGCCAACGATGCGCACATGGAATGGATGACATCGATGGGCATCTCCGCCGCCGATGCCACACTCATTGCCGATCGCACGTTCACCATTGGCAACGAAGGCACTCCCGGCCAGCGCTTGTACTCGTCCACCACATCACTGACGGCAGAGAAGATGGCACAACTCCGTGGCACAAGTGGAGTAGCTGTGGTGCCACTCCAGGAGGCGGTGTCTCTGATGGATGCACGTGCCGCCCTTGCTGCATCACTCATCCTGGTGAAGTAGGCATCACGTTAGAGATGGCTCCCATGTAGATAGCCACACAGGGGAGATTTTCATGGCTCCAAACAGGTTTTTGTTTGTCTGAGTGTGAATGAGCAACAACAGCGTGCTCATGTGAGTGGATGTACTCACGTCATTTGAACCTCCATCATGACTTCTTCCTTCTTCTTGACCATCTTCATCATCATCATGTTGTTGTTGTTGTTTTTGGGCACGTAGTCACACAGTTTTTGTACTCACTGTGCTCGCTTAGTTCGCTTCATCTTTTCCCCTCATACTTGTGAGGGCAGTGTGAAGGCTGCTCGTTGCGAGACCAAAAGGTGGCTCATCAAGACACACAAACCATTAATACGCAAGTGAGTGATATTCACCACAACATATTTTACGATTGGTAGCTGATTGGGACTACACCATCAATATCATCATCATCATCATCATCATCATCATCGCAAGGACAACTTCAGCACTGGAACGTGCGTGGTGTACCACACATTTCTCTGGGATAATAGGATTGCGTGCATGTGTAGCTTGGCACATCAGGCCTATCACTGACAACAAGACCAAATTCAGTGATTCACTCAATCACCTTTTTCCAGACTTCGTTGTTGTGGCTTAATATTTTCTTCTTCACGTGATTGAATACGCACGGCATTGCTTCTGTGCTTCTGTGGCACACAACACACACACACACACACACTTTCACTAAACGTAAATACAGATCATTGTATCCGTGTACCACGATGACCGCACCTCATCCGCCATCCTCAACCGAGCCTGGCCTTGCATCTGTGGACGTTGAATCTCCCACGCTGCCCCACCGCCCCGCCCCGCACGATGAGCCGCTCGAGTGGCAAACCATGTTGCGCCAAGTGATGCGCATTCTCATCCCCACCGACATCAGCTGCTTCCTGTGGATGTCTAGCCAAACCATCACCCTCTCTTTTGTTGGCCACAACCTTGGCCAGATGGGCGTGGCGCAGTACAGCGCCGCCATCATCCTCTTCAACATGACGGGCTTCTCCATCATTCAGGGCTTTGGCGCCGCCATTGATACGCTCGCCTCACAGGCCTACGGACGTGATCGCCACTCGCCACAAATCGGCGAGACGTTGCAGATTGCCCTCGCCCTGAACCTCTCCCTCGGCGCGTTGATGAGCTTCTTCTTCTTTCACAGCTCCGCCCTCGCCTTCTGGGTCTTTGGGGATGAAGTTGGCCCCGGCGTGGCCACCTTCCTCCGCTACAGCCCACCTTACCTCTTCGCGCTCATTGTCAGCGGCATCATGAGCAAAATCATGTACGCACAGAAGCTGCCCGAGGTGGTGGCGGCGGCCAACTTCGCCGCCGCTCTCACCTCGCCCATCGCGGGGTATTATCTCACCCCACTTGGTATTCATGGCGCCGCGCTGAGCCTCTTCATCACCGCCTTGTTGTGCAGCATCACCCATGTGGCGTGTGCCATCTTCCATCCAAAAGCGGCACTGCAATATGCGCAGTGGCCCTCGCCATGTTTGCGTGATGTGGCGGCGTGGAAGTGTTTTATGCGCATTGGCTTCCCGTCGGTCCTCTCCACGTGCGCGGAGTGGTGGGCCTTTGAGATACAAGCCATTCTGGCAGCAAGCATCTCCCCACTTGCCCTCGCCATCCACGGTGTTGGCATGAATCTGGTGTCTCTCCTCTTCTCCATCGCGCTGGGCATCTGCGTGGCGGCGAGCGTCATCACGGGCCACGCCCTTGGTGCTGGACGACCACGTCAGGCCGAGCAAATCGCGCACTTCATTTTATACTGTGATGTGGCGATTGAGGGTGTGGCATCTCTCCTGATGATCATCTTTGGCCAGAACATTGCACGCTTCTACAGCAGCGAGGAGGAAGTGGTGCATGGGGTGGAGAAGCTGATGCCCTTCATCATCGCCTGCCACTTTGGTGATTCGGTGCAGTTTTGCTTGCAGGGCATCTATCGTGGGGCAGGGAAGCAGAAGCTGGCGGGTGTGGCGGTGTTGGCCACCTTGTGGGGTGTTGGGGTGCCCTTCTCCGCCTTCTTCGTTCTTGTAATGCACACGGGTGTGGCGGGATGTATTAGCGGCCTCCTTGTGGGTTTTGTGCTCGAGATACCTCTCTTGTATATGTGGATGCTGAAGTTTGATTGGCCGAGATTGGCGGAGAAGGCGCAACGCGGCGTGCGCGACGACGACGGTGCTGGTGCGATGGATGTGGTGGTGGAGGATCCGGGAAGCCCCGCCACACCACATGATGGTACCCAATCACCGCAGAAGGATTGGGATGCAGTCGTAACATCGCGGGTATCGGTGGAAAATGCGGAGGAAGAGGGCCGGTCAGGAGCGGAGTAGCTGCCGCGCACACTCCGATCACCATCACCATCACCATCACCATCACCATCACCATCAGCACTTCCTCATCTTCCTCCCACGTTAATCCCCTTTCTTGTTGTTGTTTGGACTTGAATAGTCTCGATGACCCACCTCAGGTGTTGCTGAAGGCGTACACGCAACACAACACACCTCCGTAGGTACACGTCTTCGTGCGAACCACATGCCATCATTATCATCATCTTCATGACCTTCACCTTCACCTCCACATGAATTGTGTTCGTCTTCCTCCTCTCTTCCCACACACACACATCTTCTTGTAGTATAGAGAAGAGTCTGCCCGCCATTGTGTGGGTACAACGTACGTTGGTTCTAAACCCCACCCTAGAAACGCGTGGCACCAATCATCAAGATGGAGGGCCTACCCATCATGACGGATGTGATTGATACGGGCGATATGCCACCGTCCGTGCTCACGAGTGAGGTATACAACGAGGCGGAGAACATCTTCAACATGTTGCAGAACAAGGAAAAGCTCGTCTCATTCCTCGATTGCACAACCTTGTTGCGTGGCATGGGCATGAATCCCACGCTGGAGGATATGGATAAGATGAAGGCGCGCATGGCGGAGCCGGTCTTTCGCCTGGAGCAGTGGCGCCGCGCGGAGGAGCTCCGCCGGGAGAAGGAGCGCCGAAAGGAGGAGATGCGTGAGATGAAGAACAAGGGCCGCTCCGCCAGCAAGCGCAAGGATAAGAAGAAGGAGGCAGAGAAGAAGGAGGATGAGAAGCCGGAGAAGATCATCCCCGTCGAGGAGATTAAGAACATTGATTGGAACATCTTCATCACCTGCGCCGAGGAGATTTATCGCGACTCCGCACGTGAAGAGAAGGAGATTGTGCAGGCCCTAAAAGCCTTTCAGGTGCGCGATAAGCCCGTCATCAACATGGATAAGCTCGTGGAGATCGTCACCGCCTACGGTGATAATGTTTTTTCCCCCGCGGAAGTGAAGATGCTGCGTGCTTCATTGCCAGAGAGCTGCACGTTTGCAGAATTAGCGGCGCGCATTCAAGGCACCTACGTACCACCAACGCAGGAGGAGCTTGATCGCGCGATGCAGGAGGAGATTGAGGCACGCAAGAAGAAGGAGGAGGCCGCCAAGGCCGCCGCCGATGACCCGCTGGCTGGTTTGTGATCGGCACCAGTGATGATGTATAAGTTGTTGTTGTGTGGCGACGACGTTCTTTGCTCGTCTCATGTGTGTTGTTGTGTTGCGTTTTAGATGTACGTCATCATCATTCTTCTTCTCCACCCTTTTTTTTTTTCATCATTATAGATCGTGCACTCTCCACTCCATCTCCATCTACCAAAACACCACCCCACCACACCTCATCCCCCGCAATCATGTCTGAGATGAACCTGATCGTCAACGTCACCTGCAACCCACCCGTGGTGTCCGTCTTTGGCCCCATCAAGGAGAGCACCATTGATCACCTCAACGAGGTCCTGCCAAACTCCTGCTCCACCACCAACACCGGCAAGGTTCCCTTCGCCTTCGTGCGCAAGGAGGAGCCCCCGCACTGGTACGGCGAGCTCAGCACGCAGTTTGCCAGCGAGGACATTGGCACCACGCAGCTCTTCGTCGCTCTGCTCGATGCCCTCGAGGAGGAGGGCAGCTGGAAGCTCCGCGGCAGCACCACCATGGCCCACGATAAGGACAAGTGCACGTACAAGTTCTTCTTCGTCCGTGGCGCTCACTAAATCGCGTGAGACCTCTCGTCGATGTGGATGATGACGGCGGTTGGAGGCATACGCAACGGCATGGAGAGTAGTGTGTGTGGCGGAGGGTGGGGGCTGAGGCGAGCTCACACCTCCCCCGGCGGGAGATGAGCTCATTCTAAGCACACCTCCTCCATCACGCACTCATTTTCACGCTCTCTGTTGCCAATCATGGTTGCGTGTGCCTCTGACGCGTCATTATCTACGCTCCATTATTTTTCATTTCATGTATGAAGGCCAAAAAAAAATCAGCACACCTCCGCACGGCCCATGCAGCAACAGCGCAACGGGGGGTTAGAGCGATGGGCGAGTGGTGCCGCACTGACGCACGTACCACCACATAATGCGCTACTAAACGACGGAAGCAGATCCCACTGAGGGATGAGCATATGCTCCTCTTTTCTTGGGGGGTATGTGTGCGGGATTCTGTGCGAAGGAAAGATGCAAAACACATTGTGTGCGTTGGCAAACGTTGCCACGTCGGCCATGATCAACGACTTCAACCAACGCCCATTGCGCATGTACATACCGACTGGCGCAGGGATGAAAACAGAAAAAAAAACCGAGGAAGACCAAGTCGCGCACCACCATCATCACCAACAACAACAACAACATGGGTTGGGCATGAGAATGAAGAGTAGATGGCTACTCCCGGTGTTGTTGTTGTTGTTGTGATGATGATTGTTGTTGTTGTTGTTGCGTGCATGCGACTGAGTGATTCTTTTGGTAGCTGAAACACCTCTTCTCTTTGCGTGGGCAAGAGTGGTACGTCTTACCCTCAGCGTGTATGTGTGCTGCACAAACTTCATTCGTCATGCATGAAGATCTTCTTCTTCTTCCTCCTTCTCCCTTCTTGGTAGCTCGTAGCTCATCAACAATTGCGTGGTGGTGCGGATGCAGTGGTGCAGCTGATTGATGCCCTGCCATCCATCATCTCTTCATGCACGCCCCATCCATCCATCAAGATGGCCTTCCTGCGGTGTGGTTGATGCTCGCCAATGACATACCACGCGGAGATGGCCAAACACTCCCGGCGGGGATGTACGATGCAGAGCTCCACGAGCAGTGGAGGCAGGCCCTGAGCGACTTTGACGAGCATCTGAAACAGCCACTTCCTCCACCTCAAGGCCCGACCATCGATGTGTGTGGCGGCGGTGCCACAGCTCCGAGTGAGGATGATGTTTCTGCAGCTGCTGCACCGAGCCAGCGACCTCCCTCTCCGTCCATGGAGGAGTTCCTCGCCATGACGGCGGAGCTGGAGCGCATGAACCGCGACGTCTTGGCCAGCGGAGGGGCGAGCGCGGAGGAGGAGTCGCGCACGCTCGGCGCGGACCGCCTGGACCCGCTCATGACGAAGGGCCTGAGCCTCGCGCTGCGAAGGCGGTGTGAAGAGGCATCGAAGCACTTCTCTGCGGCGCGCTACGCCGAGGCGTTGCGTGTGCTGGAGGAGGTGGCCGAGTCCTGTGGCCCCACCAAGACCTCCATCTCCCTCATCAATAACCTCGCCGTGTGCCAGTACAAGCTGGAGCGTTGGCCAGCCTGCACACAAACCTGTGAGCGCTGCCTTGATGTATGCCCCGCATGGGAGGTGGCGCGACGTAGGCTCTGCCGGATGTACGTTGCGCAAGACAACCTCACCGCTGCACGTGCCGTGGCCGCCACCTACAAGCAGAGCCCCAACTGGTCATTGGAGTGGGCGGCCATGAAGGCCCTGGAGAGCTACCACATTCTCATTGATTCGCATCAGTACCCGCACGCCGCGAAGGAGCTACAACGTTTGTGCGATATTATTCCGTGTTCTGCATTTGAAGCGCTGCAGGTGGCGCAGATCTCCTTGGAGAGCACCACGGCGGCTCTGCAGTACGCCAACACGGCGTTGGCGCGCTACCCCTTCTCGACGGAGCTCCTCCTGTGGCGGGCGGAGCTCACGTTGCGCATGTCATCGAGTGTGCCGGAGCTCCACGAGGTACTCCGTCATCTTCAACGTTGCGATGCGGCCGCGTCGGATGCTCGATGCCGCCAGGCAGTGGCACGGCTTCGCCGATGCCTCGAGGTGATGGAGGAGCTGAATGTGCTGATTGGGGAGGGACGGTGGCCGTCGGTGGTATCGGCGAGCACCCGCGCGCTGAGCTCATCGGGAGTGAATGATGGGGTTATGTTCTATCTCCTCTCTCGACGTGCCCAGGCCAGGATGGAGATGCAGGCGTGGTACGATGGCCTCGATGACTGCCATCGTGCCATGAGCTACACCGAGAGCGATGCCGCCAAGGCATATCTGCTCCATCTTATGGCAAGAGGAGAGGAGGGCCTACTCCGCTTCAAGGATGCGCTGCTGCATGGCCAACAAAGTCTGGCACTGCGACCTGATCAACGGGTGCAGGTACTCCTCGCGCGCGTGCAAGGGAAGCTGGCGGAGCAGCAAAAGCGGCAGCAGGAGGAGGAGGGCCGTCAGCGGGCCGCACAGCAGGAAGAGCGGGAGCGGGCGGCGGATCACGAGCGACGACGTGCGGCAGAGCATCAACGTGAGCGGGCGGCGGGGTATGCGCGGGATCGTGCTGATGAGGAGAAGCGCCAACGTGCGGCGGAGGAGGAGGAGCGCCGCAGCCGCAGCCACAATGATGACGATGATGAGGATGATAATGATGATGATGATGCACGCACCAACCACTACAGCAGAGGTGGCGGAGGTGGTCGTGGTGCTGGACGCCGACCGGAGCCTCAGACGTACGCCAACCGCGCGCGTGGCGGCGGTGGCGCGCGAAGATCGGGTGAGCGCGGAAAGCCGCCGCCGCGTGAGACGAAGCGGCCGCCTCCTCCTCCGCGGATGTCCATGGCCAATTCGCATTTGCGTTGTCTCGAGCTCCCCGCCGGCTCTGATGTGGTGGCGGTGAAGCGTGCGTACCGCGCCATGGCGATGAAGTGGCACCCCGATCGTTGGTGTGGCGCCACGACGGAGGCCATTCAGCACGCGGAGGCCAGGTTCAAGGAGATGCAAAACGCCTATGAGCAGCTCATGGCAACAATGACGTGAATGTAAGTATGAGGGCCGCACCACGCAGGATGTGTGGGATGTGGGGCCAACACACAGCTCCGCTTCAACGGGAGGAGATGCCCCCCTTGTCTTCCTCCCATCCTTCTTGATCTCAACACACTCAATCAGCAACGCACATGTGTGCTCCAGGCCAGGTTGTTGTTTCACTGCACCCAACGCACTCTTTGTCCTCTTCCTCTTCCATCATTTATCCTTGTTGTTGTTGTTGTTGTTGTTGTTGTTGTTGCCAAGAGTGAAGCTCAGGGGGCCCCGCCTTACGCCTCTGCCCCGCCACACATACACTATTCGTACGCACGCACATTGCCGGGTGGGCGCTGCTCGTTATCCTCTACGATGGGCCTCCTAACCACCGGTGGCGAGCCGATGCAGTGGGGCACAGATGCCAACAACCAGGCTGTGCCCCACGTCAGCGCGCACGGCATTCAGCAGTTTCTGAATATTTTCGAGACCAAGAAGGATTTGGATCACTGCCCCTTTCTATGGGGAGAGGAGCTGGAGCACCAGCTCATCCGTATCACCGACGATGGAGTGGAGCTCTGCCTCGATGCGATGGAGACAATGGAGCGTATCTCTGCGCGCGAGGACTGCGGCGCCATTTGGCATCCAGAGTACGGCAGCTTCATGGCGGAGAGCACGCCAGCCGATCCCTACACCATCACCGCGGAGAGCTTGTGCTCCGTCGAGGCCAACATCCGTCATCGTGTGGCGCTGCTCGACGCGGAAGCGCCACCCGGGGTTGTTGGCACCACCTTCGTCACGTTCCCGTTGATGGGCGTTGGCAAATTCATCACGAGTGAGAGCACCGACTCGCCCTACTCCGAATCTCTCTTCATTCCGGATGTGTGCATCAACCGATCACATCCACGTTTTGCCAATCTCACCGCCAACATTCGTCTGCGACGTGGCCGCAAAGTTTGCATTCAGGTGCCGCTCTTCATGGATTCCAAAACCATGGAAGCCACAGTTGATAAGCGTCTCAACATTGATTATCACCCGCGCAACGTGGATATCGATTGTGGCGTCGCCGACAACAAGACGAAGAAGACACGCAAGTTTGGTGATGAGCTGGACGAAGGTTCTGACGATGCCAAGACGCCGTCATTTGTGGCGAGCCCCATCGATCCAAAAGAGAAGCAGTACCCCGCCGCCGAGGCCCTCACCCATCTCTTCACTCCTGCCACGATGTACTACTACTGCCAGTACTACTCGGAACAGCAACAGGAGAACGTGAAGAAGCGCTACGACGCCTGCCCCTGCCCGGTGCCATCTGTTACTCACCCGTGCATCTACATGGATTGCATGGCCTTTGGCATGGGCAACAGCTGCTTGCAGGTGACGATGCAATTGGAGAATGTGCGGCAGGCGCGGAAGGTCTACGACCAGCTCGCCATTCTCTGCCCCGCCTTCCTTGCCTTGAGCTCCGCCACCCCATTTCAGAAGGGGCTTCTCTGTGATTCTGACGTGCGGTGGCTGACCATCGCCGCCTCCGTCGATGATCGCAAGCGTGAAGAGGTGCCACGCATCATCAAGTCGCGCTACGACTCCATCTCCGTCTTCATTGACGAGGACGAGCCCCGGCTGGATACCTTCAATGACTCCCCCGTTGAGATCAACTGCCCATACTACGAGCTACTCACGGAGAAGGGCATTGATGCACGCCTGGCCAAGCACATTGCCCACCTCTTCATTCGTGATCCACTCGTGATGTACGACAAGATGATTGATATTGATGATCGTTCTCACACGGAACACTTCGAGAACATCCAATCCACCAACTGGCAGACGGTGCGCTTCAAGCCACCGCCCTTAAGCAGCAACATTGGTTGGCGCGTGGAGTTCCGTGTGATGGATATCCAGCCCACCCCGCTGGAAAATGCCGCCTTCTCCGTCTTTGTGCCCCTCCTCACGCGGAGTATCATCAAGTATGGCTGCAGCTTCTATACCAAGATGTCTGTGGTGGATGCCAACATGGGCCGAGCGCATCGCATCAATCCCTGCGGTGAGAAGTACGTGATGCGGCGCAACATCTTTGATGCCATGGATGACACCACAGAGAAGCTCTCCATCCACGAGATTTTCAACGGGTCGGAGGGCGGCTTCTTTGGCCTCATTCCGCTTGTGCGACGGTACCTCAACGACGAAGGCTTGCGTTGCTCCCAGCTCGATGGGTATCTGGAGCTCCTCTCGATGCGTGCGGCAGGTACCATTCCAACCCCGGCGCAGTACCTCCGCAACTTTGTTATGAAGCATGCCGACTACCGTCATGACTCTCGCATCACTCCGCGCATCGCACGGGATCTGACGGAACACATCCACGCACTATCAACGGGCGAGCGGGCAGACAGCGCCTATATCCCTGCCCACCTCCTCGGCTCGCATAAGCGGCCACGCCAAGATTGATTGCATGATTGCATGAATGTGCGTCGTGCACATCTCTCTTCTTCTTTTTTTCGCCAAAACAAACACAACAGACAACCAACTCGTCACCAAAACGATGCTGACTTCCTCTCACGGAGGGGAGGAGACTGATGCATGTGCAGCAGCAGCAGCTCGAGGGCTCTCCATCCATCCATCCTACCCCTTCTCAGCCCATCTTAGTGGCTACGGATCGTCCACCACACACAAACTTTATTATCATTTTGTATTTTTCATAGCTTTTGTGGCTTTGTTTGCGTCATGTGTCGAAGGAAACAACAAGAACAACAACAACAACAAAAACGTCATCCCCACGAATGTTCTCCCCTCATTCTCGAGACATCCACAAAAAAAAAAGGGTTTTTTTTTTCTTGGTGAATGGTGTTTGGCGTTGGCCAACTCCTCATGCACCAACGGACGAAGAGATAACGGCGCGTGGCAACTCACGGTTGTGCTGCAACTTGCCACGTGAGGCTGCTCTTCATCTCTTCATCTCTTCATCATGAGAAGAAGGCGTGTGCCACCTGCATATTCTGTGTGAGTCATTCTGCCTCATCCTCTTCCTCCTTCTTGTTGCTGTAGCTCTCCCCTCCCCCATATACACACATTGGTACAGGCAAGTGGCCATGGATGCGGTGGGCACCAAATTAGTCTTTCTTGACTGCGATGGCGTCATTTCTCCCATGGGCGGCCAGCTCTTCTCTCCACCACACATGGCGCGGCTGCGACGCATCGTCACCGCCACTGGTGCGAAGATTGTTCTGAGTACCTCGTGGCGCACCTCTGAGTTTGGCCGTCAGGAGGTGGCGAAGCACCTCATCAATAACTCCATGCCCACCTTCATTGGCTGCACACCATCGCTCCCGAGTGCATCCCGATCGCGAGAGATACTCCATTGGGTGGAGGCACACAAGGAGGAGCTGAAGATTGTGAATTTTGTGGCGCTGGACGACATCCATCTCGCCGCCTTGGCACCCGATCGGGCCTTCTTCTCCAAACACGCTGTTTGTACCAACTCATCCACGGGCCTCACCGATGCGGAGGCCGACGTTGCGATACAACTGCTGCAGGACTCGAATAACTTCTAAGCTGCTTGCACACAATCAGCCGTGTTTACGAGTACGTGTCTCATTCATCTTTTTGTTACCTACATATGTAAATGTGTTTTTACATTCACGTCATGCCATCTTTTCTTCTCTTCTCTTGTGTTGTTGTATTCTTCAGCCGTCAAATACATCATCTCACGATGTTGTCTTCTCAGGCAAACGATTATGGGGAGCCTGCGGGTGAGGAGCTTCCATCACCGCACTCTACCAAGATGGCTGCCTACATGGCCGACGCCATTGAAGAGCTGGAGCGCACGTATGCGGTACGCCTGCCACGAATTCCTGGCGCCGGTGCATCCAAGGCTGCCTCTGGCCGCCCCAAGCGCTCGAGCCACAACCAGAACCAGCAGGCACTTCCTCCTCTAGCGAAGGGGAGCCCCCAACAACCAAAGAAGCAGAACAAACAGCAGCAACAACAACAACAACAGCAGCAACAGTTGGTGCCGTACTCAAAGCGCTCGCACCACCTTGTCCCCGTCCACAACCGCGGCGGGCGCGTGTCGTCGGCGCGACGCAAGGCCGCCCAGCCCACCGACTTCGGCACCGCCCTGCGTTATTTGGAGGTGCTCGAGGAATCACAGCGCAGTGCCATCAAATTTGATGAGTGCCGCTACAGCCAACGTCTCTACGAGTGGCGGGAGGACGGCCTTCAGGCCATCGCCACCCGACAATCCGAGCGTTGTGAGCTGCTATGGATTCTCTTTGATGAGCAGCAGGCCGACATGCGCAAGATGGAGCACCGCGACCGATACAACATCACCTTCCGTGAGTCCAATGAGTTCGACGTGATGATGAAGGCTCTCGCCACCACACAGGTTGAGCACCAGGAACGTCGCGCCATCGTGGATACCGAGCAGGACAAGTTCCGGCTCATCCTCAACGCCGACCGCTACGACCGACGTTTGCAGCAGCTTCTCGCCGATGCCCGTGAGCCGGTGGAGATCTGTGATTGCAAGACTAACCACGCCATTCACGAGTGCCGCCGCCAAGAGGCCCGGGACCTTATCTTCAGTGTTCTGCCCGACTGCAGCAGCGATGACGAGGATGACACACGGCCAACAACAGATCGCTATGGCGGCTCAGAGCTCCTCAAGAGCCCACCACCACCACCACCACCACAGGTCGAGGAGGCTCAGCAGCCGGTGGCTCAGCCATCATCATCTGCCAGCCACTCCCCCGAGAGCGAGCCCGTTGCACAACCGCCATCACAGCCGCAGCACAGCGAGGCCGAGGTGAGCCATGAATATCGTCGGGACCTAGCGCGCAGCCTTGTGGAGAGCGTCTTGCTTCCTTACGCAGGCGAGGCGGATGGCGGGTGCTGCTGCCAGGACCGAGCTGCTGTGCACGATTGCCGCCGGCACCAGGCCCACGACCTTGTGGAGGAGGTGCTCCGTGAGTACCTTCCTTGATGCTGGTCCGTTGCAGCAACTTACCGCCTGCTCTCTATTTTCCAGTTTCTGCACGTTTTTTTTTTCTGTGTCTTCACGTCGCATGACAAACGCCCCAGCTCCGATCCACAGCGGAATTGCATGGACTCAAGCTCCAACCCTGCGGTGAGGAGGTACGCGGAGCACCCATTTCTATGTAGAGCATCCATATCCGTGTCATGGTCTTTGACTGACCTGACTCTCCATGTACTCCCCTCTCACTTCACCCCACACACGAGATACCCTGTGGGCAATGAACTCATAATAACAACACCAGAACCATGCTTGCCTGTGACTAGACGAGATACGATCCCGTTTACGCACCATCCTGACCTACACATGCAGCCTTCATGATGCTACCCTCTTCTTTTTCTTCTTCGATTCCTGTGCTGCGTCACAGCTGCTCAAGCGCTTGACACTATTGCACCGCTTTCCTCTTTTTCTATTCCACCAATTCTGCGTACCGGCCCAGCTACCCTCATGCGGATTCTTTTGGTGCTGTTGCTGCTGCTATCCGCCCTACACATCTTGACTTCCGATGCCGCTAGTACCTTCATCATTGCAAGCGGCTACATCAATGACCAAACTGGCTTGGGCTACACCGATGCCGTATCACACTACGCCATTGGTGCCAGCATCGCGGCTTCAGCGTACTCGACCACGTCCATCGCCTTCACAGTCTCCCTTTGCGGTGGCGCCAGTCAGTCTGGCTGGGGCATCTTCAATTCCATCGCCTCACTCTCCAACGCAGTGGCCATGTTTGGCCCAGCAGGGCAGAACTTCCTCGATTCCTACTTTGCTTTTTCCAACCCCGGACTGGCCTTCTTGAACTTTGGCCCCATGAGCTTGTCACACTACACCCAGTTTGATCAGTTCGGCAGCTTCCACAACAACATCTACTTCACCTTTCCTGCTGACGTTGCGCAGTCCGTTGGGCTGCTGCAGTTCATGACACGCCGAACATTTTTCCCCAAGAAGCAGGTTGCCCTGTACGACAATTGCGACATGTGCACCGGAATCGGTCAACCGGCCACATTGCTCTTCACCCCCATCACCGCCACTCTTGGCATCACGGTGAGTACTGTGGGCATTGCCGACTACTCCTCATCTGATTACAGCACAACGGTTGGAAACAAACCGGGTGTAATTTATATGCTCTCTCGCGCTGACTACAGCACATCGACCAACCAGTGGGTGGAGCAGATGCTTGTGGATGCAACCCTCATTGCGGCCAACACGACCCTCGTGTTTCCCTTCATGTTTGAATATCCAGTCTTGGCGACGTACCTCAGCAAAGCGTCGAGCTCCACCATGATGGCCGCTGAGAACATCATCTTCGCGTCACCTGTTCCTGGGGCAGATTCCACTGAATACACCGCCTCGCAAGAATTTCTCTCTCAGGTGTCCACCACCGGCCTCAGCAATTGTCTGAAGAACTTCTACTTTGCTGGATGGCTGAACGGCTACGCCTTGATGCAAATGCTGACCAAGTACAGCCAGGGTTTCACTGCCGCAATCAACGGCTACAACAACTTTTTGGCAGCACAATCATCCTTTTCTTACTTGGACTACTACTTTGGGGAGTTTGGCCCCGATTCAACTTTGTCAAGCACAGCGTTGGGACAGGGTGCGGTGGAAAGTTGTCACCAAACCGGTCATAGTATCTTCTTCCAGATTATGACCAAGAGTGGCTCTTCCTATGACATTGTTTCGATCCCAAATGCCATTTTTCAGTATGGCTTTGGTCAGTGCTCCAACCTTCTCCCGGCGAAAATGAGTCCACCAGTCGCCTACACGAGTCTCATTTCCATGCCGCAGAGCATTCACGCGACCGGCATCACCACTTCTTCCTCATCCATGTTTTCGGATGTCTGTGGGCAAATGCAGGGAGCAGCGTGGCAATTATCCAACACGACGCTCTACCGGTTCTTCAGCGACCACCCGCTCCTTGTATACTGCCTTTCTGTCTCGGACGTGACATCCGCCAGCAGCGCGTACAGCACCTACACCTCAAACTTCTACTCCCAAGCATTGGCGGGTATCATTCCCGACAGCATGGTGACGTCCAACGCCGCCTCTGGCGCACTTGTGCTTGATTTCATTCCGCAGACAACACAGCCTCGTATTTCTCAGGCCAACTACATTTATCTCTTCCCAACCCTGGACCAGGAGCTCTACATGATGACGGCATACCTGGGCAATGTGCTTCCAGCGACCGCTCCGACATCTGCGGTGTGTGGTGTAGTGGGAAGCAGCAGTCTTTCGACCAGTGTTGTGACACTTTTGAGCAACACGCTGACCACCTTCGCCATCCCCTTCACTCAGTCCAACTTGGCAACGGCGACGAGCGGGACGCTTGCGTCGAGCATTTCTGCTGAATGCTCCTATGCGTTTGTCATTGGTGTTGATGGCGGGGATGCGGCGTCCTTGGCGACCTTCTTGACGGGCAACACTGCCGCCGTTGTCTTCATTTCATTTGATGACTACACAAAGTACTACTCCTCCTTTCAGACATCCTTCATGGCGTTGGACTCCTCCGTGACGAACCGGCTTGTGTTTGCCACCAATCTGCCCATGTGGACGGGTCCAACGCTTTCCTCGTCGGCCATGATGGCGTCGAGCGGGGTCTCCACGGTGGAGGGCTTTGTGGCAACAACACCAGCAAGCGCTCAGTCGCCCGCTGCTACTCGTCTTTTTGTTGCGGCGAAGATTTATGATGTGCTGTCCATCGCCCCATCCACATCGTGGACGTTGGGGAGCACCCAATCACTTCTCTACGGGAACTCAAGCATCAGTGCGGCTGGCATGCAGTTTGGCCCCTTCTCCACGACATGCAACTACTTTGCGGGCAGCAGTGACGGGACGTCCTGCGTCAACAACTACGGCGCACAGGACATCGCTGTGTGGTCCTTCACACGTGTTGTGACACCCGCCACACCTGTTCTCTTTGGACCCGGCACGCCTGCTGTTGTGTATGCCAAGGCTGGCACAACGACAAGTCTGACCGAGGATGCCGTGCAGCAGGCACAGCTTCCGCTGAATGTTTCCATGACGGATGAGCATGAGAATGCAGTCGTGGAATCTCAGCACTGCATCGATGAAGGCTCTGACTCAAGCACGACGACCACCACCACCACCACGACCTCGACCACCACCACGACGACGACCACGACAAGCACAACGGCCAATCCTCATGGAAACACCGACGCTTCTACACACAGTAGCAGCAAGGATTCATCAAGTGAGGGGGCACTGAAGGTGCTTGTCATCATCTTGGCAGTGGCACTTGGTATCACAGTCCTCATCATTGTGCTGCTGCTACTGGCCAAGTATGGTGTGCTGAGGTGGATGTATGTGTGCTGCATGTCGGTGTGTTCCTCGTCTGGGCGTGGTGGCGCTCACAAACGTGTGCGCCAACGGGAACAACGTGAGGAAGAACGCTTGCGACTTGCTGCCAAGGACCCCTCGCGAGCTCCATGTGCAGGTAGTGCTGTTTCCTATGTATTCATGGATGTGGAGCTGTTCCGCCCACTGTGGGCTCGTGCGCCAGAGGCGATGGCATGTGCGGTGGCTCAGTACCAGCGCGGTGTACGTCAGCGGATTGTACAGCTGGGCTGCTACGAGGTGCAATCGGTGGAGGGTGTGTTTGTGATTGCCTGCCCTAGCGCGTCCGCCGCAGTGCAACTGGCTCGTGGTGTTGTTGAGGAGGTTGGTGCCCCGACCCATCCGAACCTTTATGCCACTCTGGGTGATGGCAGCGGACCCAATGGCCTTCACCTGCGTGTGGGAGTGGGTACGGGAGTGGAGGCCCTTCCCCAACCCAACCAAGACGGTGGTGTGTCATGCAGAGGACCTGTGCTCTTGAATGCCATGAACACCGCCTACACCTCTGGACGTTACGGTGCGATTGCGTTAAGTTCCAGCACCGTGGAAGCACTGGACGAAATGGAGCGAGAGCTATATGGGTATGCCCGAGATGAGAGCTTGGGTGCTGCTGGGAGCGTGGTCGTGATGCGTGTGTTGAACGGAGATGCAGAGCAGGACTTGCCAAATACCGGGACCAATCCTTCTGGCGCCTTGTATATGCTGGAAACGTCCACGGAAGGAGCGAATCCTGCGTCGAAGTCCCTCTGCGCCAAGTGGCTGAACGCCCACTACGCTGACGTGCTGATGCCTGAGCGCGTTGCGGACCTTCAGTGGCTGAACCAGTGTTTTGATCTCCCAGTGCCTCCTCCCGACAACTACGGGAGTGAGGGAGCCTATGCGGATGCGCTGCTGTCCGCGCTGTCGGAGAGGCTTGCCTCCATCGTGGAGTGCCGTCATGGTGTTCCAATGCGCGCTGCCGTGGCGGTCCGACCTCCAGGAGGTGAAGTGGATGCGAAGATGGGTGGAATCCCACAAGCAACTGTAGCAGGCGGCATCATCGCGACACCAGGAGGAAGCATGACACCAGGAGCAAGCAGCCCACACTCTGAGCACATTGTTGTTCGATCTGCCATTGGAACCAGGGAGTCTCCGCGACGCCACCACTCGCGACTCCACACTGGCACTCTGCGCCACTTCGCGTACATTGGTAATGAAGGTGATGCCGACGCTTCCTTCAGACCCAACGTCTCCTTCAGACCCAACGTTTCCTTCGGACCCAACGCCTCATGAACGTTTTGCGTCGACGTAAAATTTGGTGACATGCTCAAGTTCTTTTTTTATTTTTTGTTTTATATATGTACACCAAAGGCTGAGGATTTTCATACACCACCACAGTTAACACTTGCCGTACTCCAGGGAGTATTGCTCGCATTCTTTCATTTTCCTTGGGTGTGCTATGTGCATGTGACGCAGGAAAGCGATGTCATTCACTGCCAGAACACATGCTGTGCTTATTCCGGCATGCTACTCTCTTCTCTTTTTCTTCACCAAGACTTTGTGCAGATTTTTCTTATTTTGATG
The DNA here is from genome assembly GCA_030849065.1 of Jaenimonas drosophilae. Lineage (NCBI taxonomy): Eukaryota > Euglenozoa > Kinetoplastea > Trypanosomatida > Trypanosomatidae > Jaenimonas > Jaenimonas drosophilae. The sequence goes on from JASAON010001566.1 coordinate 49,125, forward strand.
TGATGTTTGCACTCTGTACTTCATTACTAACCTTACCTGCAACACAAACGAATGAATGACGGACAAATTCTCAATGTGGTGCTCATTAAACCGTTCTAGAGACTTCTGCAACTCAGTGACGTTATGCCGTTGTTTTCACTATTGTACTGGTGATAGTGGCAGTTCTACAGTTGTGTAGCACGGAGTACTTACTTACTCGGGCGGTGAACGATACCGGGGCTCATTTCTGCCACCTGCCCAATGCATAACCACCCGCTCTATTCTTATTCTCTTCACCTCTCTCGATCAGTTTTTTCTTCTTGATCAACGCAGCCGCGGATGAAGCTTATGCACAACATTGCCGAAAACCATAATCCTCAGTGGGGGACGATCCCCATCTCCATAGATCAGATGCGCCGCAGATTGGCCAATGTAGAGGTTGTCGCTGGCCCACACATTGGAAGCGGTGGTACCGCCTCTGTTTTTGTGGGCTTTCCTGCACAAGACACCTCATGCCGCGTGGCGGTCAAGCTATATCATGCTGGAAAAGCAAAGGAAAAACACGAAGAGATGGAGGTGTTGGCCATGCTGATGCAGCTGCCATCATCGCAGTCGAGGTACGTGCTGCGGTACTTTGGCTGTGCCACCTCCCCATTATGCGGAACGATTCCTCACAGCTTGCAGATGACGTCAGGACCATCGCTTCTGACGGCACCGACTGTGGCGTTGGTGACAGAATTCATCACTGGGGGCTCGTGGAGCTCCTTCTTTAAGCAGCACGCCGACTATATTAGTGGAGAGCACCTCTTGTGTTGGCTCAGCCACCTCATGCAGTCCCTCGCTGCTCTTCATGGTGCTGGATACGTTCATCGTGATGTGAAGGCGGCCAACGTCTTCATGCGCCTACCGTTGCAGCAACACGGCACAGAGAGCGGCGGTGCTGCGCTGCGCGAGGCACAGGCGATCCTCGGCGACTATGGCGAGACAACTGCCCTTCACTTCGGCAAGAAATACGGCAAAGTGATCGGAACGCCTGGGTGGTGCGCGCCAGAGATTGCGGAGTCGTGGGGTTGTGGCGACAACCGCTGTGACTATACGCCGTCGTCCGATGTGTGGAGTGCCGGCGTGCTCTTCTTCACCGCCTTGACAGCAGGCCCCGAGTCATGCGCAAGGGGTCTCGTGTCCCTACTGAGGTCATGCCATACGGGACCTGAATCCCAGAAAACGCTCTCACTGTTTCTGTCTTGCTACGGCTCACTGCCACAGCTGCTCACCATGCGCCACGGACCTGAGTGCGGGGACCCACCCTGCGAGAGCGACCCCGAAGACGAAGAAGCCAAAACAACCATTTATTCCATCAATGACGATAAGCAGATGCTGGACATGTGCAGCACACGTCTGATGAACTTACCATCGATGCAGCGGCTGCTTCGCGAGCGATGGCCCGAAGTGCCGGATTCTTTGTTACGTCTTGTGGACCGCATGATGGCGAAGAAGGCAGATGCACGACCATCTGCTGCCCAAATCCTCGTCGAAGGAGACACATTGGCCGGCGAGGTTGCCACGGCGGAGGTTCATGGCGCGGCATTCGCTCGAGACTTTACTTGTTGTGATGGTGAAGATGTCAGCACGCTTGCCGATGGATGGCCATCCACTCTCGTTCATCCATCTCACACTTCTCTGGAATGGCGCAACGCACTCCGTCTTTACATTCGCGACTCCGTTCTGACGCACCAGCACCTTGGCAGAGACGTATTGGAAAACCACATGGCTGTAGCAAGATGGCTGAATCACTCGTGCTACGGCAAGAAGAGCCTGACACATCGTGTTCTTCTCGCAGCCGCAGAGTCGTCCTATCCTCCGCGTCTTCGTGCTGACGAAGAGGGGGGCTTGATGCTCTCCACAGCCTTCATGACAAAGTCCTTCACTCCTTCACTTGTTGGTGTCTCATATGTGGAGCGAGTCCTCCAGCGCTGTGACGTTACTCACCCAGACGACGGCCACCGCAATGCGGTGTCAGAGTGCTTGGCTAAGCGAGGGTTCCTTCACAAGACGCTCATTGAGGCAGTGGTGGAGTGGAGCTTTGTACCTCGTGATGAAGCGGACATTGACAACAACGCCCTCGCACAGAAGGTTGCCATGTCTGTCCTACATGGTGTGCGCGCGGATAAGTCTCCGTTTCACTTGGTGGGGGTGTCGTGGTCGTCATCTCGAGCAAGTCCACCCGCAACACGTGCTGTCACTGAATCCATCACGATTGCTCTGCTCATTGCCATCGCACAAGGCGTGGAGGAGGAGCCGATCAACACCACACCACTACATGGGCCAATGGTCCCTCTTCACGATGCCATCCAGATTATGTCTCATGATGAGTGTGGTGCGGACACACCTACGGGGGATTCAGCACATCATGATCATCACCCAGCGCCACTTTTCGGAGCAACGAATCATCTTTTGTCTTCACGCGATGTTTGTTCGTTCCTTAGAAGCTCGTCTATCATTCGACGCACAGACATTCCGTCGTTGCACCGCGCGGTGAGAGAGGTAGGACTGGCCGAGTTGGAAGAAGACGATGGGAAACTGGCGTGTCGCTACGTAGGCATCGTCACTCAGCTTGTGGTATGAGTGCTGTGAGCTGAGTGATACATGATCCCCTTCACATCATCCACCTTGAACTGCGCCATTTTCCCCATCAAGCGATGCTTCCTCTGAGAGAGCAGGGAATGATGTGGCCTTTTGTTTCCCACATCAATTTTTTTTTGTTGGAGGCTGATCCATATCTGAATCGGTTTCGTCACGTTATGTGTATCTTTTTTCACCGCCACCAGCTCTGCAATGTCAGGATTGGCTGTAACGGTTATATGTTTTTTTCTTGGACAATCACACACACCGTGGGTCATCACAATGCTTATTAAGAGTGTTTATACCCAACGGTAAGGAAGTGCTGTGCCCCTAATAGCGCTTGCAGTCGTCACTTTACTTCTTTGTGGTGATTCACTCTCAAGGATATGTGCGACCGCTTTGCCTGTGTCTCTCATTGCTTCTTCATTCTGGACCATTGACAACTCTTCCAGGAATGAAGCCGTCATATATGACGGTTTGCGAGCCGAGATGTCCGCATACTCAACGGACATCTCTGCCCTACTATTCTTTGTCTGCTGCAGTTCTCTGAATACGCCAAGTGATGTGGTGAAGACCATCAAGACATTAAATGCATGTACGCGCACTCGCAATTCCAAGTCAAGCTTCATCTCTTGCTTTGCATTTTTTTTTGTTGCAAAGAGAACAATCCTGAACACATCAAGATTTGCCGAAACAACAAGATGATGGTCCATCGTGGACAATCGTCCTTGGTAACACGTCCCACCCCTCCTGTGATAGTGTGGATGGTGTTGGTGGCCGTGTTGTTGGCATTGTCATTGACGGCAGATGCCGCACTCACCCTCAAGGTGGGAAGTCTCTCCGAGACCTCCGGCCCTGAACAGGCCAGCTACTATTCATTGGGTCTAAGTGCTGCAGCCAGTGTCGCAAGCAGCGCAGCATTGACGTACTCTGTGGTCCCTTCCAGCGTGGGCGTAAGCGATGGCTTCTCTACCATTCAGGCGTTCAGTGCAGCACAGGTGATTGGCACTTTGGGACCTGCAGGAACAGATTTGCTCAACAGCATGTGCATGAATCCATCGTTTGCCACCATCGAATACGTCACTTTTGCTCCCCTTGTCCAGGGCATTGACAACACTAATGGCGTGGATCCAACATTCCTGTTGTATCGTACACAAGTATACTTCACCATTCCATCGGATCAGGTACAATCCGTCGCACTTCTAATGCTGTTCGCGAAGCGCGACCTCTTCCCCATCAACCAGAAGCTGCTGCGTAACTCTGGAAGTGGCATTGGCGGATCTCCCAATTTGATGCTGAATATCATCGCGACAAACATGGGAGTCTCGTACACGTTCTTGTCGATGAATTCATTTTCCACGAACGCGGTCGTGTCATTTTTTGGCTCCAACCCAAAGGTGATCTACTTCTTTGGCGACGCCACAAAAACTGCGACGTCATTGTGGTTCAGTGCTCTGTGCACCTCCTCGAATGCCATCACGCTCAACACGTCCATTTCCTTCCCCATGGACATTGAGTATCAATTCCTTCAGCTCTACATTACTGAAAAGACCAATGGCCAAAAGACACTTCCCGTCGAAAATTTTGTGGTGTCGGTGTCCCACCCTGGCATCGATTCGACAGAGTACGCCGTATCTCATCAATTCATGGAAGAGGCACAGGGCTTGCTCCCGGCAAATGCCAACACCTGCATTCTGAACTACGTCATGAGTGGGTGGCTCAATGCCCGAACGTTCCTGGCTTCCATCAGTCAATATGCTGGAAGTACCGTATCACCTGCCAACTACTACAAGAATCTACTACAAGGACAAAGCAGTTACGTGGTGTCTGACTTGTTCGTTGGCTCATTTGGGGTCAACTGCAGCGAGGTCGCAGTGCGCCAAGGGGCCATTTGTGGGTGCCATCATGGAGGGAACCACGTCTTCTTTCACCAGTTCGTGCAACGTGGCGCGGCATACGATGTCGCTACGATACCCAATTCAATGTACCAATATGCTCTGGGCATGTGCGCCAACGTCATTCCAACAGGCGATGTGCTTCCCGCGACGCCATTTCAAACCCAGCTAACATACCCATCCCCCATACACGTGGTGGGTCTCAATACCCCGGACAACGACATGATTTTGTACATGTGTGATCAGTTCCAAAGTGTCATCTCTCAACTGGAAAATCACACTCTCTACTGGCACACGTCCACTCACGACTATCGAGCGTACTGCTTGAAGACAACTGTAAGCAATGCGCAAACTGCGTTGCAGACGCACTACGCCGACTACATCACGTTTGGGTTGATGGGAGTGATTCCCGACGCGTTGCTAACAACAAGCTACGTCACTGGGTCGTTGATTGTGGATGTAATACCGCAGACAACCCGTCCTGCACTAAGCGAGAAGAACCTCATCTACATCTGCCCCACCCTGGAGCAAGAACTGAGTGTTCTGGCCTCACAGGTGCAACAGGTATCCCTGGAGAGTTCTGTGACGGTGTGTGGTGTGGTGAGCCAGTCAACTGTCTCCACATCCATCATTTCCCTTCTCCAAGCCCTCCTGACAACCATGCTGGTGCCGGTGGTCAGCACCAACTTTGTGACATCCAACACAGGGGCAGCCATGACGGCAAGCATCAAAGCCGGATGCACGCACACCTTTCTAATTGGAATCTCATCCACTGACGTCACGTCAACGGAGGCGTACCTGACAGCAAACCCCAAAGCATTCTTGTACGTCTCCTTTGATGATCTGACGAAGCTCTACGAGTCATTTCAGGCGCAATACACATCTTCCAACACCGTCACGGATCGACTCATTTTTGCCACGAATCTTCCTTCGTGGACGAGCCCAGCCTATAGCTCAACTGCATCAGTGACAAACACCGCAGTGTCCAGTATTGACCAGTTTCTGCAGACTGTTCCCAACAAGCTACACACCCCGGCTGCTGTACGCAGTTTTGTGAGTGCGATGGTGATGGATGCTGCCATGACTCAGAAAACTCCGACGAACAGCTTACCAGATGCCATCACAGCTCTCTACAGCATGTCGATGGTTTCTGCCGGTGGAATGATGTTTGGTCCCTTTGGTCAGCAGTGCCTGACAGCGACAGACAACGCATGCGTCCAAAACTATGGTGCTCGAGACATTTCAGTCTGGTCATTTACACGTGTCCTTCAGCCGTTAACTGATGTGCTGCTTGAGCCCTCCACGCCTAGCCCATTTATTCTGTCTCCTGCTTCTCACAGTCTTGCGGAGCGTGGTGATGAGCACGCTTCTGCAACTACGGATATGACCGGAGTGGCAGCAGCAGACATCGACTGCATCATGCGGTCTGAAAGCTCTGGCTCCCAACCAAACTCCCAACACGCAGATTCCACGGCATCATCGTCATCCTCTGCTGTGCCCCCAGTGCCTTTACCCACAGACCACTTGTCTTCATCGGACGCTTCACTCCAGAGTAGCGAATCTACTGCACTAGATGTCCTGATGTATATCCTGGCAGCACTATGTGGTCTCTGTGTTTTGCTCTTGGTGCTTTTGCTGGTCTGTCGCTATTGCCCGCTTCGCTGCTGCTGCCAGTGGACTTGCTTCACGTCATTGCGGCGCGCGAGGACGTACCCTGAGGTGGAGGAGAGGCCCGAAACGCAGTCATTGGCTGACTTCGGCCCAGAGTTCTCAATTGTGGTTATTGACGTGGTCCGCTGGAAGGCCGAGTGGTCACGAAATCCGGTGAAGATGACGGACTTGGTGCACGCTTATGAGACAATTGTACGTGCAGCCGTCATGCACTATGGCTGCTTCGAGGCAGCACATGTGTGTGGCTTCTATACTCTTCTCTGCCCTTCTCCAACGGTTGCGGTGGAACTTGCGTATCACACGCATCGCTGCTTGGAAGAGCTGCGCCTGCCCAGCGTACATGATGAGGCCCCATCGAGGCTTTTCCGTGTTGGGATGCACGTTTTGACGCACACGGCAACTACTTCCAAGGAAGCTGGGCTACCCGAGGCGCAAATGATCGCATTGCGAGTGGGCTACGCCGGTTGTGGTGACAGCGTGATGCTCTCTGCAGCTGCCTTTGAGGCACTGCCGCAGCACCTCCGCGATGGGCTCCGTGTGTCGGAGGCAGGCTTCTACCACGCGGACCCAGGAAAACCTGAAAGTAGCCCAACAAACCGCGTATTTGCGGTCAACGTCAGCGGTGATGTAGAGGGAGTTGCATCGGTGCTGAGCTGCGCGTATCCAGCCTTTGTGATGAAGCACGACCGGGAATGCTATTTCGTCAATTCGGCTACGCTGTGCGAGGATCAATTAGGACGCTTTTTCATTGCTGTGCCGATACTCGAGCAGCTGATAACGCTCAAGTACGCATGCCACTACTTCCGCGTGGGGAGTCCGGCACGTGGAGGCTTGAGTGATACCCAACTTATCCGCGAACTGACTGTGATTCTTTGTCAGCGCCTGGGCTCCCTTTTGGAGTACCGTCACTCCATTTGTGCTCCCATGTCGAACATCCACCGCCCAGGAGTCGCAGAATCGCGATCACTAGCTCAACCAGAGTTTGATGAAAGTGGTACGTCTGTCCGCAGCATCAGGCGCAAACAACATCAGAGATACCAATCACGGCACACACTGCGACACTTTTCATACCAACGAGAAGCGGAGGAGTAGGTTCACGTGACGCGATGCTCTGCCTGCGATGCAGCCACAGCCTCACTCCCTTCGTTACTATATTTCGCGTTCTTTTTGCTCATTTTCAGAGACTTTCTGTTTTTTTTTGGACTGGGATTGTTTTCCGCAAATTGTCCCATGATGTAGGGCTCCTTCTCAAACTCTTTGTGAATGCCATATGATGTTGGAAGTGTAAGTTGCAGAGGTGTCACAACAACCACATGGTGACTGAATGACAGTTTTTCTCCCCGATCCGTTCAATCGTGGAATTCGTGCGATAGCCAGAATCTACTCGCGTCAACTGTCCCCGATTCATGACTTGTTTTATTACTTATAGTTGATGTTTGCTGCAAGTGGAAGAGATTGATGCACCACACTTCACCATCACAATCACGAGTGCTTTTTTCTGTTCCTTTTCTTTTTGGCCCCCCACCCGATTTCTCACTTCGGCTTCCTTCTTTCCACCAGTGTCTCTTGAGAGAATATGTCTGTACGTTTCCTCGCTTACCATCTTGATTGATCATTTATTCTCTTTTACCACGACCATGTTATCTTCTTTTGGCTTGGTGGTGTTTCCGTTGATTTCACTTGAGTGTTTGCTCTGTGGTGAAGTCGTCGATCACTTGCGTCGCGATTCTTCACCTGTCTACGTACGTCGCGACGTGGGTGCTGACAAGCTACACTGCCCCGAAGTGCCACGCGGACAGTGCAAACTCTTCTTGCATGCCATACTCCATCGGCGCAGTGCCACTCATGTGTGTACGAGCAATTGCCGATGTATGCACACGATTGATTGAGGAACAACATTGCAGGTCAGGTGACCAAGGGATTGTATCACGTGCTTGTGCTAGAGGATGCTGTTGTCTGCTAAACAATGGATACAACTCAATATGGACAATGACTATGGTGAAGAGGTCACAGTGAAGACTGAGTATTACATTTCGTTGTGCCTTTTCTTGTGAATCATGAAGATAATGTGTTCATTGATGAAATCAAAAATCCTGGTCCAATATCTGGTTGACCCAAGCGAATGATGCTCTCCTCCCAATCTTCATCTCCATTTGCAGACTTACCTCTTTGAACTATTTTTGCATATCGCAATCTTTTTTCTTCATTGGTAGAGATCAACATACGCTACTCAAGTGCACCACATCACCACCAACTCCTCCATGTCTCCACGGCACCGCAGCGTGCAGCTACTGGCTGTCGCGTTGCTCCTCAGCGTATGCATGGAGGTGCGGGCAGCGACCACGCCCATAGTGGCATCGGTGTTCCTCAGCAACTTCGGTGATGCCACGAGGGCCTACTCTCAGTACGCCGTTGGTATGGAGTCTCCCGCACGGCATGCCTCTGGGAAGATTGTATCGTATGATGTAACTTACACATCCAACAGTGGAGCCGGGTTTAGTTTGTACAAGAAGTTCTCCAACGCGAATTATGTGGTGGCCATGTTTGGCCCCGCCGGAACGAGACAAGTCTATGACATGCAGAAGTCAAGGAATTCCATGAAGGACATGAATTTTCTGGTGTTTGGCCCACTTGCCCAGACTGTGGATGACCCCTACGGGACTTCATTTCTGTCCTACTCTCCCCAAATCTTCTGGACGATGCCGTCTGAACAAGCTCAAGCCGTTGCGCTGTTTGTGATGCTGGCTGAGCGCGATTTGTTCCCTATTCGTCAGATTTTGTATCGTGCGAATATGCTTTCTGTTGGCACCACCGCGGAGGCGTTGTACAAGCTGATCTCACCACAATTTTCGTGCAGCGTGCGTTACTACGTGTCCGAAAAAGATTTCAGCATTCAACAGTACAACAGTGCGCTGCTTGACAATAGACCTGGTATTGCGTACCTGTATGGTATGACGGAAGGCCACCCAGCAACTCAAACGTGGTATTCTCATATTGTGTCCTCTCCTTTGCTGATCTCACTCAATGCAACTTTGGTAACAACGTTTGAGCAACAGTATCCACTGCTTGCGGCGTACAACACCAAGGCACAGCAAACATCAAAGATGCTCCCGCCGGAGAACGTGATGACTTCTGCGCCAGTGCCTGGGGTTGATCTGACAGAGTATGCTGTAACGCAAGACTTTTTATCGCGACCAGGTGGCTGGTATTCTCCTGACTTGTTGCATTCGATCCAGAACTACATGATGGCTGGGTGGGTCTCTGGAACAGCACTGATGCAGGCACTCAACAAGTACACTGGCCGTTATATTGGTAATGGTGGTTCCTTCTTCAAGCGTATGCGTGATGCCCATAACAGCTACGTGGTCTCAGACCTCTTCATTGGGACGCATGGTGAAACGCGGAATCAGTGCAGCGATGCAGCTTCGAGGGAAGGATTGCTGTGCAACTGCCATCATGCTGGCAACAACATTTGGTTTCATACATTTGTAAAGTCACGGTATTTGTACGACACAACTTCTGTTCGTGGAAAGCTGTACCAGTACGCCATGAACAGCTGTGCCAACATCGTCACCCCGAGAGCAAGTGACCCATCAGTAACTCCGTACAACCAACTGCTCAACACCCCTGTTCCCATCCACGTGGCTGGGCTTGCACCGACAGACGATGCCATGATGGAAACCATGTGCAAACAGACGCACGATGTCATTTCTCGTGTGGCGAATACGGAGTTGTTCCAGCATGCGTCTACCCACGCATACCGCGGTTACTGCATACCGTCAACGTCGAAGAATGTGTCTGCCGGGCTCTCTGCACACACCAGCGACTATGTAATGACGTCGATGATGGGGGTCATTCCAGACGCTGTGCCTACTCCCAGTTCTTTGGTTCTGGACTACATTCCGCAGACCACACAGACTCAAAAACCTCAAGCCAACCTTGTGTACTTGTTTCCTACGTTGGACCAGGAAATGTACGTACTTACCTCCTATCTTCATGCGGTGATGCCAAAGGACTATGTAATGTGTGCTGCTATACGGAACTCTCCTGAGGCTGTGAGCACTCATGCCATGTTGAAAAGCACTTATCTTACATTTGGCTTGACGATGACAACGTCCAATTTTGTGGAGCCAATGTATGAGCTTGTGTCTGGCATACGGTTCAAGTGTACGCACACGTTTGTAATTGGCATGACAGAAGCGGATCCGGCCAGTATTGTATCGTACCTGCGGTCTAATCCCAAAAGTGTTGTGCTTGCGTCCTTTGATGACGTTACGAAGTACTACTCATTGCTTGCACCGGCCCTCAAAAACGCAGGGGCCTCTGTAACAGATCGCTTTGTGTTTTCGACCAATCTTCCGTCGTGGACGGGAACTCCGTCAAACCCCACTGTTGCTACTAACAACGCACCGTTGACCACTGTGGAGCAGTTCCTGCAGAGTGTGCCTGCAGAGTTACACACTCCCGCTGCTGTCCGCGCCTTCGTTGTGGCAATGATGTACGACCAGCTGAGTGCTGCTGAGAATCAACAGATTGATGGCATGCAGAAGAAGTTGTATGAGCAGGTGACGTGGAAGGTCTCAGGGATGACGTTTGGGCCGTACTCAAGTCAGTGCATCATGAATGCGCAAATCGAAGGGACGAGGTGCCAGAACAACTATGGTGCTCGGGACATGTCTGTGTGGCCCTACACTCGTGTTGTACAGCCTACGGCAGCTGTGCTACAAAAGGAGGTTACACCGAGCATGGTGTATGCAAACAACGCACTTGCTTCTGTGGAGTTACCTGCG